>CAWWDL010000138.1:0-24136 GCA_963942545.1 Oxycera nigricornis | reverse complement strand
TGCATGGAGCCTCCGAGCGATTTCAAAAAATTTTCAAAAATTTTCATCTCTCGGATCCTCTTGTAAATAAATAAATTGATGATTTTGAATAGAATCGAGAGCTTGTGCATGGAGCCTCCGAGCGATTTCAAAAAATTTTCAAAAATTTTCATCTCTCGGATCCTCTTGTAAATAAATAAATTGATGATTTTGAATAGAATCGAGAGCTTGTGCATGGAGCCTCCGAGCGATTTCAAAAATTTTTCAAAAATTTTCATCTCTCGGATCCTCTTGTAAATAAATAAATTGATGATTTTGAATAGAATCGAGAGCTTGTGCATGGAGCCTCCGAGCGATTTCAAAAATTTTTCAAAAATTTTCATCTCTCGGATCCTCTTGTAAATAAATAAATTGATGATTTTGAATAGAATCGAGAGCTTGTGCATGGAGCCTCCGAGCGATTTCAAAAAATTTTCAAAAATTTTCATCTCTCGGATCCTCTTGTAAATAAATAAATTGATGATTTTGAATAGAATCGAGAGCTTGTGCATGGAGCCTCCGAGCGATTTCAAAAATTTTCAAAAATTTTCATCTCTCGGATCCTCTTGTAAATAAATAAATTGATGATTTTGAATAGAATCGAGAGCTTGTGCATGGAGCCTCCGAGCGATTTCAAAAAATTTTCAAAAATTTTCATCTCTCGGATCCTCTTGTAAATAAATAAATTGATGATTTTGAATAGAATCGAGAGCTTGTGCATGGAGCCTCCGAGCGATTTCAAAAAATTTTCAAAAATTTTCATCTCTCGGATCCTCTTGTAAATAAATAAATTGATGATTTTGAATAGAATCGAGAGCTTGTGCATGGAGCCTCCGAGCGATTTCAAAAATTTTCAAAAATTTTCATCTCTCGGATCCTCTTGTAAATAAATAAATTGATGATTTTGAATAGAATCGAGAGCTTGTGCATGGAGCCTCCGAGCGATTTCAAAAATTTTCAAAAATTTTCATCTCTCGGATCCTCTTGTAAATAAATAAATTGATGATTTTGAATAGAATCGAGAGCTTGTGCATGGAGCCTCCGAGCGATTTCAAAAAATTTTCAAAAATTTTCATCTCTCGGATCCTCTTGTAAATAAATAAATTGATGATTTTGAATAGAATCGAGAGCTTGTGCATGGAGCCTCCGAGCGATTTCAAAAAATTTTCAAAAATTTTCATCTCTCGGATCCTCTTGTAAATAAATAAATTGATGATTTTGAATAGAATCGAGAGCTTGTGCAATCGAGAGCTTGTGCATGGAGCCTCCGAGCGATTTCAAAATTTTTCAAAAATTTTCATCTCTCGGATCCTCTTGTAAATAAATAAATTGATGATTTGAATAGAATCGAGAGCTTGTGCATGGAGCCTCCGAGCGATTTCAAAAATTTTTCAAAAATTTTCATCTCTCGGATCCTCTTGTAAATAAATAAATTGATGATTTTGAATAGAATCGAGAGCTTGTGCATGGAGCCTCCGAGCGATTTCAAAAATTTTTCAAAAATTTTCATCTCTCGGATCCTCTTGTAAATAAATAAATTGATGATTTTGAATAGAATCGAGAGCTTGTGCATGGAGCCTCCGAGCGATTTCAAAAAATTTTCAAAAATTTTCATCTCTCGGATCCTCTTGTAAATAAATAAATTGATGATTTTGAATAGAATCGAGAGCTTGTGCATGGAGCCTCCGAGCGATTTCAAAAAATTTTCATCTCTCGGATCCTCTTGTAAATAAATAAATTGATGATTTTGAATAGAATCGAGAGCTTGTGCATGGAGCCTCCGAGCGATTTCAAAAATTTTCAAAATTTTCATCTCTCGGATCCTCTTGTAAATAAATAAATTGATGATTTTGAATAGAATCGAGAGCTTGTGCATGGAGCCTCCGAGCGATTTCAAAAAATTTTCAAAAATTTTCATCTCTCGGATCCTCTTGTAAATAAATAAATTGATGATTTTGAATAGAATCGAGAGCTTGTGCATGGAGCCTCCGAGCGATTTCAAAAATTTTTCAAAAATTTTCATCTCTCGGATCCTCTTGTAAATAAATAAATTGATGATTTTGAATAGAATCGAGAGCTTGTGCATGGAGCCTCCGAGCGATTTCAAAAATTTTTCAAAAATATTCATCTCTCGGATCCTCTTGTAAATAAATAAATTGATGATTTTGAATAGAATCGAGAGCTTGTGCATGGAGCCTCCGAGCGATTTCAAAAATTTTTCAAAAATTTTCATCTCTCGGATCCTCTTGTAAATAAATAAATTGATGATTTTCAATAGAATCGAGAGCTTGTGCATGGAGCCTCCGAGCGATTTCAAAAAATTTTCAAAAATTTTCATCTCTCGGATCCTCTTGTAAATAAATAAATTGATGATTTTGAATAAAATCGAGTGCTTGTACATGGAGCCTCCGAGCGATTTCAAAAAATTTTCAAAAATTTTCATCTCTCGGATCCTCTTGTAAATAAATAAATTGATGATTTTGAATAGAATCGAGAGCTTGTGCATGGAGCCTCCGAGCGATTTCAAAAAATTTTCAAAATTTTCATCTCTCGGATCCTCTTGTAAATAAATAAATTGATGATTTTCAATAGAATCGAGAGCTTGTGCATGGAGCCTCCGAGCGATTTCAAAAATTTTTCAAAAATTTTCATCTCTCGGATCCTCTTGTAAATAAATAAATTGATGATTTTCAATAGAATCGAGAGCTTGTGCATGGAGCCTCCGAGCGATTTCAAAAATTTTCAAAAATTTTCATCTCTCGGATCCTCTTGTAAATAAATAAATTGATGATTTTGAATAGAATCGAGAGCTTGTGCATGGAGCCTCCGAGCGATTTCAAAAAATTTTCAAAAATTTTCATCTCTCGGATCCTCTTGTAAATAAATAAATTGATGATTTTCAATAGAATCGAGAGCTTGTGCATGGAGCCTCCGAGCGATTTCAAAAAATTTTCAAAAATTTTCATCTCTCGGATCCTCTTGTAAATAAATAAATTGATGATTTTCAATAGAATCGAGAGCTTGTGCATGGAGCCTCCGAGCGATTTCAAAAATTTTCAAAAATTTTCATCTCTCGGATCCTCTTGTAAATAAATAAATTGATGATTTTGAATAGAATCGAGAGCTTGTGCATGGAGCCTCCGAGCGATTTCAAAAATTTTTCAAAAATTTTCATCTCTCGGATCCTCTTGTAAATAAATAAATTGATGATTTTGAATAGAATCGAGAGCTTGTGCATGGAGCCTCCGAGCGATTTCAAAAAATTTTCAAAAATTTTCATCTCTCGGATCCTCTTGTAAATAAATAAATTGATGATTTTGAATAGAATCGAGAGCTTGTGCATGGAGCCTCCGAGCGATTTCAAAAATTTTTCAAAAATTTTCATCTCTCGGATCCTCTTGTAAATAAATAAATTGATGATTTTGAATAGAATCGAGAGCTTGTGCATGGAGCCTCCGAGCGATTTCAAAAATTTTTCAAAAATTTTCATCTCTCGGATCCTCTTATAAATAAATAAATTGATGATTTTGAATAGAATCGAGAGCTTGTGCATGGAGCCTCCGAGCGATTTCAAAAATTTTCAAAATTTTCATCTCTCGGATCCTCTTGTAAATAAATAAATTGATGATTTTGAATAGAATCGAGAGCTTGTGCATGGAGCCTCCGAGCGATTTCAAAAAATTTTCAAAAATTTTCATCTCTCGGATCCTCTTGTAAATAAATAAATTGATGATTTAGAATAGAATCGAGAGCTTGTGCATGGAGCCTCCGAGCGATTTCAAAAAATTTTCAAAAATTTTCATCTCTCGGATCCTCTTGTAAATAAATAAATTGATGATTTTGAATAGAATCGAGAGCTTGTGCATGGAGCCTCCGAGCGATTTCAAAAATTTTTCAAAAATTTTCATCTCTCGGATCCTCTTGTAAATAAATAAATTGATGATTTTGAATAGAATCGAGAGCTTGTGCATGGAGCCTCCGAGCGATTTCAAAAAATTTTCAAAAATTTTCATCTCTCGGATCCTCTTGTAAATAAATAAATTGATGATTTTGAATAGAATCGAGAGCTTGTGCATGGAGCCTCCGAGCGATTTCAAAATTTTTTCAAAAATTTTCATCTCTCGGATCCTCTTGTAAATAAATAAATTGATGATTTTGAATAGAATCGAGAGCTTGTGCATGGAGCCTCCGAGCGATTTCAAAAAAATTTCAAAAATTTTCATCTTTCGGATCCTCTTGTAAATAAATAAATTGATGATTTTCAATAGAATCGAGAACTTGTGCATGGAGCCTCCGAGCGATTTCAAAAAATTTTCAAAAATTTTCATCTCTCGGATCCTCTTGTAAATAAATAAATTGATGATTTTCAATAGAATCGAGAGCTTGTGCATGGAGCCTCCGAGCGATTTCAAAAAATTTTCAAAATTTTCATCTCTCGCATCCTCTTGTAAATAAATAAATTGATGATTTTGAATAGAATCGAGAGCTTGTGCATGGAGCCTCCGAGCGATTTCAAAAATTTTTCAAAAATTTTCATCTCTCGGATCCTCTTGTAAATAAATAAATTGATGATTTTGAATAGAATCGAGAGCTTGTGCATGGAGCCTCCGAGCGATTTCAAAAAATTTTCAAAATTTTCATCTCTCGGATCCTCTTGTAAATAAATAAATTGATGATTTTGAATAGAATCGAGAGCTTGTGCATGGAGCCTCCGAGCGATTTCAAAAATTTTCAAAAAATTTCATCTCTCGGATCCTCTTGTAAATAAATAAATTGATGATTTTGAATAGAATCGAGAGCTTGTGCATGGAGCCTCCGAGCGATTTCAAAAATTTTTCAAAAATTTTCATCTCTCGGATCCTCTTGTAAATAAATAAATTGATGATTTTGAATAGAATCGAGAGCTTGTGCATGGAGCCTCCGAGCGATTTCAAAAATTTTCAAAAATTTTCATCTCTCGGATCCTCTTGTAAATAAATAAATTGATGATTTTGAATAGAATCGAGAGCTTGTGCATGGAGCCTCCGAGCGATTTCAAAAATTTTCAAAAATTTTCATCTCTCGGATCCTCTTGTAAATAAATAAATTGATGATTTTGAATAGAATCGAGAGCTTGTGCATGGAGCCTCCGAGCGATTTCAAAAAAATTTCAAAAATTTTCATCTCTCGGATCCTCTTGTAAATAAATAAATTGATGATTTTGAATAGAATCGAGAGCTTGTGCATGGAGCCTCCGAGCGATTTCAAAAAATTTTCAAAAATTTTCATCTCTCGGATCCTCTTGTAAATAAATAAATTGATGATTTTGAATAGAATCGAGAGCTTGTGCATGGAGCCTCCGAGCGATTTCAAAAAATTTTCAAAAATTTTCATCTCTCGGATCCTCTTGTAAATAAATAAATTGATGATTTTGAATAGAATCGAGAGCTTGTGCATGGAGCCTCCGAGCGATTTCAAAAAATTTTCAAAAATTTTCATCTCTCGGATCCTCTTGTAAATAAATAAATTGATGATTTTGAATAGAATCGAGAGCTTGTGCATGGAGCCTCCGAGCGATTTCAAAAAATTTTCAAAAATTTTCATCTCTCGGATCCTCTTGTAAATAAATAAATTGATGATTTTGAATAGAATCGAGAGCTTGTGCATGGAGCCTCCGAGCGATTTCAAAAATTTTCAAAAATTTCATCTCTCGGATCCTCTTGTAAATAAATAAATTGATGATTTTGAATAGAATCGAGAGCTTGTGCATGGAGCCTCCGAGCGATTTCAAAATTTTTCAAAAATTTTCATCTCTCGGATCCTCTTGTAAATAAATAAATTGATGATTTTGAATAGAATCGAGAGCTTGTGCATGGAGCCTCCGAGCGATTTCAAAAATTTTCAAAAATTTTCATCTCTCGGATCCTCTTGTAAATAAATAAATTGATGATTTTGAATAGAATCGAGAGCTTGTGCATGGAGCCTCCGAGCGATTTCAAAAATTTTCAAAAATTTTCATCTCTCGGATCCTCTTGTAAATAAATAAATTGATGATTTTGAATAGAATCGAGAGCTTGTGCATGGAGCCTCCGAGCGATTTCAAAAAAATTTCAAAAATTTTCATCTCTCGGATCCTCTTGTAAATAAATAAATTGATGATTTTGAATAGAATCGAGAGCTTGTGCATGGAGCCTCCGAGCGATTTCAAAAAATTTTCAAAAATTTTCATCTCTCGGATCCTCTTGTAAATAAATAAATTGATGATTTTGAATAGAATCGAGAGCTTGTGCATGGAGCCTCCGAGCGATTTCAAAAAATTTTCAAAAATTTTCATCTCTCGGATCCTCTTGTAAATAAATAAATTGATGATTTTGAATAGAATCGAGAGCTTGTGCATGGAGCCTCCGAGCGATTTCAAAAAATTTTCAAAAATTTTCATCTCTCGGATCCTCTTGTAAATAAATAAATTGATGATTTTGAATAGAATCGAGAGCTTGTGCATGGAGCCTCCGAGCGATTTCAAAAAATTTTCAAAAATTTTCATCTCTCGGATCCTCTTGTAAATAAATAAATTGATGATTTTGAATAGAATCGAGAGCTTGTGCATGGAGCCTCCGAGCGATTTCAAAAAATTTTCAAAAATTTTCATCTCTCGGATCCTCTTGTAAATAAATAAATTGATGATTTTGAATAGAATCGAGAGCTTGTGCATGGAGCCTCCGAGCGATTTCAAAAAAATTTCAAAAATTTTCATCTCTCGGATCCTCTTGTAAATAAATAAATTGATGATTTTCAATAAAATCGAGAGCTTGTGCATGGAGCCTCCGAGCGATTTCAAAAATTTTTCAAAAATTTTCATCTCTCGGATCCTCTTGTAAATAAATAAATTGATGATTTTCAATAGAATCGAGAGCTTGTGCATGGAGCCTCCGAGCGATTTCAAAAAATTTTCAAAAAATTTCATCTCTCGGATCCTCTTGTAAATAAATAAATTGATGATTTTGAATAGAATCGAGAGCTTGTGCATGGAGCCTCCGAGCGATTTCAAAAATTTTTCAAAAATTTTCATCTCTCGGATCCTCTTGTAAATAAATAAATTGATGATTTTGAATAGAATCGAGAGCTTGTGCATGGAGCCTCCGAGCGATTTCAAAAAATTTTCAAAAATTTTCATCTCTCGGATCCTCTTGTAAATAAATAAATTGATGATTTTCAATAGAATCGAGAGCTTGTGCATGGAGCCTCCGAGCGATTTCAAAAAATTTTCAAAAATTTTCATCTCTCGGATCCTCTTGTAAATACATAAATTGATGATTTTGAATAGAATCGAGAGCTTGTGCATGGAGCCTCCGAGCGATTTCAAAAAAATTTCAAAAATTTTCATCTCTCGGATCCTCTTGTAAATAAATAAATTGATGATTTTGAATAGAATCGAGAGCTTGTGCATGGAGCCTCCGAGCGATTTCAAAAATTTTTCAAAAATTTTCATCTCTCGGATCCTCTTGTAAATAAATAAATTGATGATTTTGAATAGAATCGAGAGCTTGTGCATGGAGCCTCCGAGCGATTTCAAAAAATTTTCAAAAATTTTCATCTTTCGGATCCTCTTGTAAATAAATAAATTGATGATTTTGAATAGAATCGAGAGCTTGTGCATGGAGCCTCCGAGCGATTTCAAAAAATTTTCAAAAATTTTCATCTCTCGGATCCTCTTGTAAATAAATAAATTGATGATTTTGAATAGAATCGAGAGCTTGTGCATGGAGCCTCCGAGCGATTTCAAAAAATTTTCAAAAATTTTCATCTCTCGGATCCTCTTGTAAATAAATAAATTGATGATTTTCAATAGAATCGAGAGCTTGTGCATGGAGCCTCCGAGCGATTTCAAAAATTTTTCAAAAATTTTCATCTCTCGGATCCTCTTGTAAATAAATAAATTGATGATTTTCAATAGAATCGAGAGCTTGTGCATGGAGCCTCCGAGCGATTTCAAAAAATTTTCAAAAATTTTCATCTCTCGGATCCTCTTGTAAATAAATAAATTGATGATTTTGAATAGAATCGAGAGCTTGTGCATGGAGCCTCCGAGCGATTTCAAAAATTTTTCAAAAATTTTTCAAAAATTTTCATCTCTCGGATCCTCTTGTAAATAAATAAATTGATGATTTTGAATAGAATCGAGAGCTTGTGCATGGAGCCTCCGAGCGATTTCAAAAAAATTTCAAAAATTTTCATCTCTCGGATCCTCTTGTAAATAAATAAATTGATGATTTTGAATAGAATCGAGAGCTTGTGCATGGAGCCTCCGAGCGATTTCAAAAATTTTCAAAAATTTTCATCTATCGGATCCTCTTGTAAATAAATAAATTGATGATTTTGAATAGAATCGAGAGCTTGTGCATGGAGCCTCCGAGCGATTTCAAAAATTTTCAAAAATTTTCATCTCTCGGATCCTCTTGTAAATAAATAAATTGATGATTTTGAATAGAATCGAGAGCTTGTGCATGGAGCCTCCGAGCGATTTCAAAAAATTTTCAAAAATTTTCATCTCTCGGATCCTCTTGTAAATAAATAAATTGATGATTTTCAATAGAATCGAGAGCTTGTGCATGGAGCCTCCGAGCGATTTCAAAAAAATTCCAAAAATTTTCATCTCTCGGATCCTCTTGTAAATAAATAAATTGATGATTTTGAATAGAATCGAGAGCTTGTGCATGGAGCCTCTGAGCGATTTCAAAAAAATTTCAAAAATTTTCATCTCTCGGATCCTCTTGTAAATAAATAAATTGATGATTTTGAATAGAATCGAGAGCTTGTGCATGGAGCCTCCGAGCGATTTCAAAAAATTTTCAAAAATTTTCATCTCTCGGATCCTCTTGTAAATAAATAAATTGATGATTTTGAATAGAATCGAGAGCTTGTGCATGGAGCCTCCGAGCGATTTCAAAAAATTTTCAAAAATTTTCATCTCTCGGATCCTCTTGTAAATAAATAAATTGATGATTTTCAATAGAATCGAGAGCTTGTGCATGGAGCCTCCTAGCGATTTCAAAAAATTTTCAAAAATTTTCATCTCTCGGATCCTCTTGTAAATAAATAAATTGATGATTTTGAATAGAATCGAGAGCTTGTGCATGGAGCCTCCGAGCGATTTCAAAAAATTTTCAAAAATTTTCATCTCTCGGATCCTCTTGTAAATAAATAAATTGATGATTTTGAATAGAATCGAGAGCTTGTGCATGGAGCCTCCGAGCGATTTCAAAAATTTTTCAAAAATTTTCATCTCTCGGATCCTCTTGTAAATAAATAAATTGATGATTTTGAATAGAATCGAGAGCTTGTGCATGGAGCCTCCGAGCGATTTCAAAAATTTTCAAAAATTTTCATCTCTCGGATCCTCTTGTAAATAAATAAATTGATGATTTTGAATAGAATCGAGAGCTTGTGCATGGAGCCTCCGAGCGATTTCAAAAAATTTTCAAAAATTTTCATCTCTCGGATCCTCTTGTAAATAAATAAATTGATGATTTTGAATAGAATCGAGAGCTTGTGCATGGAGCCTCCGAGCGATTTCAAAAATTTTTCAAAAATTTTCATCTCTCGGATCCTCTTGTAAATAAATAAATTGATGATTTTGAATAGAATCGAGAGCTTGTGCATGGAGCCTCCGAGCGATTTCAAAAATTTTTCAAAAATTTTCATCTCTCGGATCCTCTTGTCAGACGCCGAAATATTATTAAACACGAATTACATATCAGAAGCGTTTATTCAAGCTTGGTTTACTCGATAGTCGTTTATTCGATCCTTTCTCACTCGCGTCGCCTCGTTGACTGCCTCTTCGTCCGTCGTCTTCTCCTCGGCGTTGCCAGCTGTGACAGTTCGGCCAATTCTGACAAACTCGGACTCCTGACCGAGGTAATCTTCGGTATCGGATGCGTCCAAGGGGTCATCGTCTAAAATGGGATCGGCATAACACCATGGGCGAATGTGCTCAACGTGATGAACTGAACTGTATGGTCGCCGACTTCGTTGCATCTGCTCAATGTCTTCGACGACGTAGCGGTCGTATCTTAAAGATTTCGTAATGCGGTAGGGACCTTTAAAGCGTGGCTCTAACTTTCTGGAGAAACCGGAAGCGGGCGGCACGTGTGCCACAAGAACGAGATCACCTTCGGCGTAGTGACGAGGATGTTGACGTGCCTGATCAAAACGTTGCTTCCACTTTACTTGTTGCTTGGCTATGGATTCTGCAGCTTTTGATCGGCGAATAGCGATCGGTTCGGGTGACATACGCGGCGCTTCATCGTTCAACGCCTGAATAATTCGATTGTGAACGACATCGTTGAGGCTGAAGTCGAAGACTAGTTCGTTTGGGCTGTATTGGGTTGTATCGTGCCTTCCACTGTTGAGGGTCCACTGTATATTTTGAATGTGCAAGTCCCAGTCGTTTTCGTGTGACACGCTTGCACGGAGACAATTCCCTAGAGTTTTATTGACACGTTCAATAGCTCCATTAGCTCGTGGAGTGCGAACCGCTGTCTGAGTATGTTTGATGCCGTTAGACTCACAATAGTCGCGAAATGCATTAGATGTGAACGCCGTTCCTCGGTCTGTAACGATAATTTTCGGAAGACCAAAGTAACCAGTCAGCTCTCGGAGTGCATTCAGTACTGGCATCGTCTTGGTTGAGCGGACAGCTTTCAAAACCGTGAATTTTGTAAACGGATCCGTGATACCCAATATGTATTCATTACCACGTTTACTCTTTGGATAAGGCCCTACATGATCAAGATGTAGTTTCCGGAATGGAATGGGTTCGACCGTGTTAATGTGTAGTTCCCCTTCGAGCTTTCCAGATGAAGCTTTGTTAAAAGCGCACTCCATACATGCAGAAATATATGCTCGGACATATTTGCGCATCCTCGGAAACCAAAAATCTCTTTTCAGTCGCTCTAACGTTTTCTCTATAGCGAAATGTCCCATTTCGTCGTGATACGTCTTCGTGACTCTCCAGCGAACTGCTTTAGGAACGACAAATTTAAGTCGATCGTCAACTCGTCGATACAATTTATTGTTCTGGAGTGCGTACTCCTTTCGGATCTGTGGTGCTTGCTCTGAGTGACGCCGCCCTTGAAGAACATCAGCGATGGTGGCAAGCTCAGAATCTTGAAGTTGTATGGTCGTTAGAAAATCATATTCATCTAGATCGACTCTGAAAATTCGATCAACGACCGTTTCAATTGTTTTCGGTCGTTCAACTGGGGCGCGGCTCAACGCATCGACGTGACGCATTCGATCGGAGCTTCGGTGAACGAATTCGCAGTCAAACTCCTGCAAGCGCAGCCACCAACGGGCGATTCGAGGTTTCAGTGGCGTTGTGGTTTTCGTGGCAGTGATAGCGGCACAATCAGTCACTGCGCGAAATCGTTTCCCGAGTAGGAAAAGTCGGAATCTTTCTAGCGTTTCTACTAAAGCAAGCACTTCCAGCTCGTGGCTATGGTAGATTCGTTCAGCGTCTGAGCACTGTCGGCTGAAATATGAGACAGGTTTCCACCCGTCTCCAGTGCTCTGCAGTAATACTCCGGCTAGTCCAATCGAGCTTGCATCGGTATGAACTTCGTGATCTTTTGCGATGTCGTAGATCTGAAGCAAAGGAGGACTCAACAGCTGCTGTCGTAGTAAGTCAAAAGCTTGTTGCTCCGTGAATGACCATTTAAACGGGGGCGCGTCTTTCGTGCGGAGCAATCGAGTTAGTGGTAGTGCGATGGTTGAATAGCTCGGAACGAATTTCCTAAAGAAACCCGTCAGCCCGAGGAACCGTCTAACGTCAGCCTGATTGTTAGGTACTGGAAAATTTTGGATTGCCGTCGTTTTTGTATTCCCTGGTGAGATGCCGTTTTTTGTGACACGGTGTCCAAGAAAATTCACGTCCGGAGACATAAACGTGCATTTCGATGTTTTTAATGTCATTCCCGAGTCGAGCACAAGAGATAAAAATTCCCGAAGGGCGCTAAGTCCGTCTGCAATTGTGTCGCTGGGAATAATTACTTCATCGACGTAGGAAACTACTGAACTCTTCATTTTGACCATAATTCTCCGCATCGCTCTCTGGAAGACAAATGGTGCGTTCACCAGCCCAAACGGTACAACATTGTACTCGTACTGCCCGTTGTGTGTGGCGAAAGCAGTAAATTTTTTTGCAGCTTTCCTGAATTGGCACTTGATGGTACCCGGATAGAAAATCCAGAGTCGTGAAATACGACTTTCCTGCAAGTTGGGCGAGTTGTTCGTCGACACTCGGAACGGGGTACGGCTCCTTGATCGTGATTGCGTTTAGCATACGATAGTCAACGCACAGTCGATCGGTTCCATCTGACTTCGGAACTAAGATGACAGGCGAAGAATACTCAGATTTACTTGGACGTATGATATCGTTGACTAAAAAGTCATTGATGATATTTTCGACAGTTTGCCGTTTTGGAAATGGCAATTTATACGGAGATCGATTGACAGGAGCATTCGTTGTCAGCTTGATACTCATCTCCGTCGTAGTGCAACGGCCGATTGTTGACATACTCTCTGCGAAACATTTATTAAACTCGGTCAAAAGTGAATTCAGTTGTGCTCGATTTTCCTTCGTCATCGGGCCTGTCTTCACGTCCCATTGTCGTTCACTGACTGTGACGTTCCCCTCTTGAATGATAACACATCGTGCTTTCCCGATCAAGAAATCGTTCCCTAAAAGTATTGGTTCGTCAAGCAGATCATCATCGACAACATGTAAACACATATCTGTTTTGCTTCCGTCCGTTTCGATGGTCACTTGCAGTGTATGAGTGCACACGTATTCACCACCACCAAAACCTACGAGACATTTGGGCGACACAGATAGTAAAAGCTCTCCAATGTTTCGTGCGTCAGTGCGTCGAATGAGGGAGCAGCTGCTTCCCGAATCAATTATGCTTGTCAGATCACGTCCATTGACGCTGATCTGTTTGGTAAGAAGATTAGGTCGTTGCTGCGTGATTCTGTTTATCGGTTGCCTCTGCAGATTAGGGTCAGAGAGTTTCGCCGGACAGTTTGCTTGTGTGTGTCCTGTTCGCGTGCAAGTTGGGCAGCGAAATTTCCGCTGTGGCTTAGGGCAGTTGATGGATAGATGCCCCTTTTCAGCACAGTTGAAACAACTGCGAGACTCGGGCCCTGGCCGGTTGCGAAACCTCAAATTATTTGTTCCCGATTGTTTTTCCCCTATCGACCGGGTCGATGATGTTAATTCGTCGCGTGTATTCGTCATCGTAAATCGTCGTATTGCGTTAAGAAGTTCGCTTGTCGTTGCAAATTCAACACCAGCAAGAGACGCTTGCAACAGAGGCATTTTAAGTCCGTTGCGTATGTAGTGGATGATGATGAGGTCGTCCAAACCTCCACGGCGTCCCATCGCGCAAGTCCTGTAAAAATATTCCTCCGGTGTTTCGTTTGACAGGCGACGTTCCTCAATCAATTTTCGATGAATGTCGACGTTAAGTTGACGGAGTGGGAAGTCTGCTCGTAGCATATGAGAAAATTGCCCCCAAGTGGCGAATGTATCTTGGAGCCCATCATTCCATTGTTTAGCGTGACCTCTGAGTTTCGCTTGAGCGGCGAAAAGTATCAGCTCTTCTTCCCAATCATAAATACGGGCCAGTTTTTCTATACGTGATAGAAATTGTTCCGCAGATGGCGATGTTTCATCCAGCGGATCGAAATATGGTAGTACGTTGATAACGTCACGTACTTGAAACACTCCTCTTTCCCCTCGACGTGTTTGAGACAGCGGATTGAGTTCTTGTTCTCCCGTCAAGGGGTGCGCAATTGCATTCGTTAACTGAGCCGCTTGATATGAATGAGCGTGTCCGGGGGTGGAATGGAACTGGACGTATGTCTGATCGGCTATAATGTTGTTGTTGATCGAATTTTTTGATATTCCGACGTGGGCAGGAATCGTGGTGTGACATTGAGTTGTCGAAGTTCTCGGTCCAAATCGTGGCCCACCATCCGGTGCTGACATAGATATCGGAACTTCACTTACTTGGTTCGTTGTCGCTATCGGGTGTCCGATGTGATGTGTGGAAATGAAGTTTTCACCGGCAATCGAAACAAGTGGAACTGGAACTGGCGATATTGAAACGGGAGGCATTGAAACGGCTTTAATGGCGGCCATGAGAGCCTCCACCTGAGCCTTTAACTCGGTCACTTCCTGTCGCAAATCGTTGTCGTTTCTCGCGGCGTTCTCGTCCTCAGAGACTTCAACTACGTCAGTCCCAAGGTGTATCGCAAGACGTTCGACCAGATCGGGTTTGCGACCTCCAATCGCAAGATCACGTTCCTTTAACAGTTCACGAAGGGTTTTGCACCCCAAGTCGGCAATATTTACTACAGGCATTTTCAACGCTTAGATCCCAAGGATCCCACTTCTGAATTGTCAGACGCCGAAATATTATTAAACACGAATTACATATCAGAAGCGTTTATTCAAGCTTGGTTTACTCGATAGTCGTTTATTCGATCCTTTCTCACTCGCGTCGCCTCGTTGACTGCCTCTTCGTCCGTCGTCTTCTCCTCGGCGTTGCCAGCTGTGACACTCTTGTAAATAAATAAATTGATGATTTTGAATAGAATCGAGAGCTTGTGCATGGAGCCTCCGAGCGATTTCAAAAAATTTTCAAAAATTTTCATCTCTCGGATCCTCTTGTAAATAAATAAATTGATGATTTTCAATAGAATCGAGAGCTTGTGCATGGAGCCTCCGAGCGATTTCAAAAAATTTTCAAAAATTTTCATCTCTCGGATCCTCTTGTAAATAAATAAATTGATGATTTTGAATAGAATCGAGAGCTTGTGCATGGAGCCTCCGAGCGATTTCAAAAAATTTCCAAAAATTTTCATCTCTCGGATCCTCTTGTAAATAAATAAATTGATGATTTTGAATAGAATCGAGAGCTTGTGCATGGAGCCTCCGAGCGATTTCAAAAATTTTTCAAAAATTTTCATCTCTCGGATCCTCTTGTAAATAAATAAATTGATGATTTTGAATAGAATCGAGAGCTTGTGCATGGAGCCTCCGAGCGATTTCAAAAATTTTTCAAAAATTTTCATCTCTCGGATCCTCTTGTAAATAAATAAATTGATGATTTTGAATAGAATCGAGAGCTTGTGCATGGAGCCTCCGAGCGATTTCAAAAAATTTTCAAAAATTTTCATCTCTCGGATCCTCTTGTAAATAAATAAATTGATGATTTTGAATAGAATCGAGAGCTTGTGCATGGAGCCTCCGAGCGATTTCAAAAAATTTTCAAAAATTTTCATCTCTCGGATCCTCTTGTAAATAAATAAATTGATGATTTTGAATAGAATCGAGAGCTTGTGCATGGAGCCTCCGAGCGATTTCAAAAAAATTTCAAAAATTTTCATCTCTCGGATCCTCTTGTAAATAAATAAATTGATGATTTTGAATAGAATCGAGAGCTTGTGCATGGAGCCTCCGAGCGATTTCAAAAAATTTTCAAAAATTTTCATCTCTCGGATCCTCTTGTAAATAAATAAATTGATGATTTTCAATAGAATCGAGAGCTTGTGCATGGAGCCTCCGAGCGATTTCAAAAAATTTTCAAAAATTTTCATCTCTCGGATCCTCTTGTAAATAAATAAATTGATGATTTTCAATAGAATCGAGAGCTTGTGCATGGAGCCTCCGAGCGATTTCAAAAAATTTTCAAAAATTTTCATCTCTCGGATCCTCTTGTAAATAAATAAATTGATGATTTTGAATAGAATCGAGAGCTTGTGCATGGAGCCTCCGAGCGATTTCAAAAAATTTTCAAAAATTTTCATCTCTCGGATCCTCTTGTAAATAAATAAATTGATGATTTTGAATAGAATCGAGAGCTTGTGCATGGAGCCTCCGAGCGATTTCAAAAAATTTTCAAAAATTTTCATCTCTCGGATCCTCTTGTAAATAAATAAATTGATGATTTTCAAGAGAATCGAGAGCTTGTGCATGGAGCCTCCGAGCGATTTCAAAAATTTTTCAAAAATTTTCATCTCTCGGATCCTCTTGTAAATAAATAAATTGATGATTTTGAATAGAATCGAGAGCTTGTGCATGGAGCCTCCGAGCGATTTCAAAAAATTTTCAAAAATTTTCATCTCTCGGATCCTCTTGTAAATAAATAAATTGATGATTTTCAATAGAATCGAGAGCTTGTGCATGGAGCCTCCGAGCGATTTCAAAAAATTTTCAAAAATTTTCATCTCTCGGATCCTCTTGTAAATAAATAAATTGATGATTTTGAATAGAATCGAGAGCTTGTGCATGGAGCCTCCGAGCGATTTCAAAAATTTTTCAAAAATTTTCATCTCTCGGATCCTCTTGTAAATAAATAAATTGATGATTTTGAATAGAATCGAGAGCTTGTGCATGGAGCCTCCGAGCGATTTCAAAAAATTTTCAAAAATTTTCATCTCTCGGATCCTCTTGTAAATAAATAAATTGATGATTTTGAATAGAATCGAGAGCTTGTGCATGGAGCCTCCGAGCGATTTCAAAAATTTTTCAAAAATTTTCATCTCTCGGATCCTCTTGTAAATAAATAAATTGATGATTTTGAATGGAATCGAGAGCTTGTGCATGGAGCCTCCGAGCGATTTCAAAAAATTTTCAAAAATTTTCATCTCTCGGATCCTCTTGTAAATAAATAAATTGATGATTTTCAATAGAATCGAGAGCTTGTGCATGGAGCCTCCGAGCGATTTCAAAAAATTTTCAAAAATTTTCATCTCTCGGATCCTCTTGTAAATAAATAAATTGATGATTTTCAATAGAATCGAGAGCTTGTGCATGGAGCCTCCGAGCGATTTCAAAAAATTTTCAAAAATTTTCATCTCTCGGATCCTCTTGTAAATAAATAAATTGATGATTTTCAATAGAATCGAGAGCTTGTGCATGGAGCCTCCGAGCGATTTCAAAAAATTTTCAAAAATTTTCATCTCTCGGATCCTCTTGTAAATAAATAAATTGATGATTTTCAATAGAATCGAGAGCTTGTGCATGGAGCCTCCGAGCGATTTCAAAAAAATTCCAAAAATTTTCATCTCTCGGATCCTCTTGTAAATAAATAAATTGATGATTTTGAATAGAATCGAGAGCTTGTGCATGGAGCCTCTGAGCGATTTCAAAAAAATTTCAAAAATTTTCATCTCTCGGATCCTCTTGTAAATAAATAAATTGATGATTTTGAATAGAATCGAGAGCTTGTGCATGGAGCCTCCGAGCGATTTCAAAAAATTTTCAAAAATTTTCATCTCTCGGATCCTCTTGTAAATAAATAAATTGATGATTTTGAATAGAATCGAGAGCTTGTGCATGGAGCCTCCGAGCGATTTCAAAAAATTTTCAAAAATTTTCATCTCTCGGATCCTCTTGTAAATAAATAAATTGATGATTTTCAATAGAATCGAGAGCTTGTGCATGGAGCCTCCTAGCGATTTCAAAAAATTTTCAAAAATTTTCATCTCTCGGATCCTCTTGTAAATAAATAAATTGATGATTTTGAATAGAATCGAGAGCTTGTGCATGGAGCCTCCGAGCGATTTCAAAAAATTTTCAAAAATTTTCATCTCTCGGATCCTCTTGTAAATAAATAAATTGATGATTTTGAATAGAATCGAGAGCTTGTGCATGGAGCCTCCGAGCGATTTCAAAAATTTTTCAAAAATTTTCATCTCTCGGATCCTCTTGTAAATAAATAAATTGATGATTTTGAATAGAATCGAGAGCTTGTGCATGGAGCCTCCGAGCGATTTCAAAAATTTTCAAAAATTTTCATCTCTCGGATCCTCTTGTAAATAAATAAATTGATGATTTTGAATAGAATCGAGAGCTTGTGCATGGAGCCTCCGAGCGATTTCAACAAATTTTCAAAAATTTTCATCTCTCGGATCCTCTTGTAAATAAATAAATTGATGATTTTGAATAGAATCGAGAGCTTGTGCATGGAGCCTCCGAGCGATTTCAAAAATTTTTCAAAAATTTTCATCTCTCGGATCCTCTTGTAAATAAATAAATTGATGATTTTGAATAGAATCGAGAGCTTGTGCATGGAGCCTCCGAGCGATTTCAAAAATTTTTCAAAAATTTTCATCTCTCGGATCCTCTTGTAAATAAATAAATTGATGATTTTGAATAGAATCGAGAGCTTGTGCATGGAGCCTCCGAGCGATTTCAAAAAATTTTCAAAAATTTTCATCTCTCGGATCCTCTTGTAAATAAATAAATTGATGATTTTCAATAGAATCGAGAGCTTGTGCATGGAGCCTCCGAGCGATTTCAAAAAATTTTCAAAAATTTTCATCTCTCGGATCCTCTTGTAAATAAATAAATTGATGATTTTGAATAGAATCGAGAGCTTGTGCATGGAGCCTCCGAGCGATTTCAAAAAATTTCCAAAAATTTTCATCTCTCGGATCCTCTTGTAAATAAATAAATTGATGATTTTGAATAGAATCGAGAGCTTGTGCATGGAGCCTCCGAGCGATTTCAAAAATTTTTCAAAAATTTTCATCTCTCGGATCCTCTTGTAAATAAATAAATTGATGATTTTGAATAGAATCGAGAGCTTGTGCATGGAGCCTCCGAGCGATTTCAAAAATTTTTCAAAAATTTTCATCTCTCGGATCCTCTTGTAAATAAATAAATTGATGATTTTGAATAGAATCGAGAGCTTGTGCATGGAGCCTCCGAGCGATTTCAAAAAATTTTCAAAAATTTTCATCTCTCGGATCCTCTTGTAAATAAATAAATTGATGATTTTGAATAGAATCGAGAGCTTGTGCATGGAGCCTCCGAGCGATTTCAAAAAATTTTCAAAAATTTTCATCTCTCGGATCCTCTTGTAAATAAATAAATTGATGATTTTGAATAGAATCGAGAGCTTGTGCATGGAGCCTCCGAGCGATTTCAAAAAATTTTCAAAAATTTTCATCTCTCGGATCCTCTTGTAAATAAATAAATTGATGATTTTGAATAGAATCGAGAGCTTGTGCATGGAGCCTCCGAGCGATTTCAAAAAATTTTCAAAAATTTTCATCTCTCGGATCCTCTTGTAAATAAATAAATTGATGATTTTCAATAGAATCGAGAGCTTGTGCATGGAGCCTCCGAGCGATTTCAAAAAATTTTCAAAAATTTTCATCTCTCGGATCCTCTTGTAAATAAATAAATTGATGATTTTCAATAGAATCGAGAGCTTGTGCATGGAGCCTCCGAGCGATTTCAAAAAATTTTCAAAAATTTTCATCTCTCGGATCCTCTTGTAAATAAATAAATTGATGATTTTGAATAGAATCGAGAGCTTGTGCATGGAGCCTCCGAGCGATTTCAAAAAATTTTCAAAAATTTTCATCTCTCGGATCCTCTTGTAAATAAATAAATTGATGATTTTGAATAGAATCGAGAGCTTGTGCATGGAGCCTCCGAGCGATTTCAAAAAATTTTCAAAAATTTTCATCTCTCGGATCCTCTTGTAAATAAATAAATTGATGATTTTCAAGAGAATCGAGAGCTTGTGCATGGAGCCTCCGAGCGATTTCAAAAATTTTTCAAAAATTTTCATCTCTCGGATCCTCTTGTAAATAAATAAATTGATGATTTTGAATAGAATCGAGAGCTTGTGCATGGAGCCTCCGAGCGATTTCAAAAAATTTTCAAAAATTTTCATCTCTCGGATCCTCTTGTAAATAAATAAATTGATGATTTTCAATAGAATCGAGAGCTTGTGCATGGAGCCTCCGAGCGATTTCAAAAAATTTTCAAAAATTTTCATCTCTCGGATCCTCTTGTAAATAAATAAATTGATGATTTTGAATAGAATCGAGAGCTTGTGCATGGAGCCTCCGAGCGATTTCAAAAATTTTTCAAAAATTTTCATCTCTCGGATCCTCTTGTAAATAAATAAATGATGATTTTGAATAGAATCGAGAGCTTGTGCATGGAGCCTCCGAGCGATTTCAAAAAATTTTCAAAAATTTTCATCTCTCGGATCCTCTTGTAAATAAATAAATTGATGATTTTGAATAGAATCGAGAGCTTGTGCATGGAGCCTCCGAGCGATTTCAAAAATTTTTCAAAAATTTTCATCTCTCGGATCCTCTTGTAAATAAATAAATTGATGATTTTGAATGGAATCGAGAGCTTGTGCATGGAGCCTCCGAGCGATTTCAAAAAATTTTCAAAAATTTTCATCTCTCGGATCCTCTTGTAAATAAATAAATTGATGATTTTCAATAGAATCGAGAGCTTGTGCATGGAGCCTCCGAGCGATTTCAAAAAATTTTCAAAAATTTTCATCTCTCGGATCCTCTTGTAAATAAATAAATTGATGATTTTCAATAGAATCGAGAGCTTGTGCATGGAGCCTCCGAGCGATTTCAAAAATTTTCAAAAATTTTCATCTCTCGGATCCTCTTGTAAATAAATAAATTGATGATTTTGAATAGAATCGAGAGCTTGTGCATGGAGCCTCCGAGCGATTTCAAAAAATTTTCAAAAATTTTCATCTCTCGGATCCTCTTGTAAATAAATAAATTGATGATTTTGAATAGAATCGAGAGCTTGTGCATGGAGCCTCCGAGCGATTTCAAAAAATTTTCAAAAATTTTCATCTCTCGGATCCTCTTGTAAATAAATAAATTGATGATTTTGAATAGAATCGAGAGCTTGTGCATGGAGCCTCCGAGCGATTTCAAAAATTTTTCAAAAATTTTCATCTCTCGGATCCTCTTGTAAATAAATAAATTGATGATTTTGAATAGAATCGAGAGCTTGTGCATGGAGCCTCCGAGCGATTTCAAAAAATTTTCAAAAATTTTCATCTCTCGGATCCTCTTGTAAATAAATAAATTGATGATTTTCAATAGAATCGAGAGCTTGTGCATGGAGCCTCCGAGCGATTTCAAAAAATTTTCAAAAATTTTCATCTCTCGGATCCTCTTGTAAATAAATAAATTGATGATTTTGAATAGAATCGAGAGCTTGTGCATGGAGCCTCCGAGCGATTTCAAAAATTTTCAAAAATTTTCATCTCTCGGATCCTCTTGTAAATAAATAAATTGATGATTTTGAATAGAATCGAGAGCTTGCGCATGGAGCCTCCGAGCGATTTCAAAAAATTTCAAAAATTTTCATCTCTCGGATCCTCTTGTAAATAAATAAATTGATGATTTTGAATAGAATCGAGAGCTTGTGCATGGAGCCTCCGAGCGATTTCAAAAATTTTTCAAAAATTTTCATCTCTCGGATCCTCTTGTAAATAAATAAATTGATGATTTTGAATAGAATCGAGAGCTTGTGCATGGAGCCTCCGAGCGATTTCAAAAATTTTTCAAAAATTTTCATCTCTCGGATCCTCTTGTAAATAAATAAATTGATGATTTTGAATAGAATCGAGAGCTTGTGCATGGAGCCTCCGAGCGATTTCAAAAATTTTTCAAAAATTTTCATCTCTCGGATCCTCTTGTAAATAAATAAATTGATGATTTTGAATAGAATCGAGAGCTTGTGCATGGAGCCTCCGAGCGATTTCAAAAAATTTTCTAAAATTTTCATCACTCGGATCCTCTTGTAAATATATAAATTGATGATTTTGAATAGAATCGAGAGCTTGTGCATGGAGCCTCCGAGCGATTTCAAAAAATTTTCAAAAATTTTCATCTTTCGGATCCTCTTGTAAATAAATAAATTGATGATTTTGCATAGAATCGAGAGCTTGTGCATGGAGCCTCCGAGCGATTTCAAAAAATTTTCAAAAATTTTCATCTTTCGGATCCTCTTGTAAATAAATAAATTGATGATTTTGAATAGAATCGAGAGCTCGTGCATGGAGCCTTCGAGCGATTTCAAAAATTTTTAAAAAATTTTCATCTTTCGGATCCTCTTGTAAATAAATAAATTGATGATTTTGAATAGAATCGAGAGCTTGTGCATGGAGCCTAAGAGCGATTTCAAAAATTTTTCAAAAATTTTCATCTTTCGGATCCTCTTGTAAATAAATAAATTGATGATTTTGAATAGAATCGAGAGCTTGTGCATGGAGCCTCCGAGCGATTTCAAAAATTTTTCAAAAATTTTCATCTTTCGGATCCTCTTGTAAATAAATAAATTGATGATTTTGAATAGAATCGAGAGCTTGTGCATGGAGCCTCCGAGCGATTTCAAAAATTTTTCAAAAATTTTCATCTTTCGGATCCTCTTGTAAATTAATAAATTGATGATTTTGAATAGAATCGAGAGCTTGTGCATGGAGCCTCCGAGCGTTTTCAAAAATTTTTCAAAAATTTTCATCTTTCGGATCCTCTTGTAAATAAATAAATTGATGATTTTGAATAGAATCGAGAGCTTGTGCATGGAGCCTCCGAGCGATTTCAAAAATTTTTCAAAAATTTTCATCTTTCGGATTCTCTTGTAAATAAATAAATTGATGATTTTGAATAGAATCGAGAGCTTGTGCATGGAGCCTCCGAGCGATTTCAAAAAATTTTCAAAAATTTTCATCTTTCGGATCCTCTTGTAAATAAATAAATTGATGATTTGAATAGAATCAAGAGCTTGTGCATGGAGCCTCCGAGCGATTTCAAAAATTTTCAAAAATTTTGATCTTTCGGATCCTCTTGTAAATAAATAAATTGATGATTTTGAATAGAATCGAGAGCTTGTGCATGGAGCCTTCGAGCGATTTCAAAAATTTTTAAAAAATTTTCATCTTTCGGATCCTCTTGTAAATAAATAAATTGATGATTTTGAATAGAATCGAGAGCTTGTGCATGGAGCCTCCGAGCGATTTCAAAAATTTTTCAAAAATTTTCATCTTTCGGATCCTCTTGTAAATAAATAAATTGATGATTTTGAATAGAATCGAGAGCTTGTGCATGGAGCCTCCGAGCGATTTCGAAAATTTTTCAAAAATTTTCATCTTTCGGATCCTCTTGTTAATAAATAAATTGATGATTTTGAATAGAATCGAGAGCTTGTGCATGGAGCCTTTGAGCGATTTCAAATTTTTTTCAAAAATTTTCATCTTTCGGATCCTCTTGTAAATAAATAAATTGATGATTTTGAATAGAATCGAGAGATTGTGCATGGAGCCTTTTATCGATTTCTGAAAATTTTCAAAAATTTTCATCTTTCGGATCCTCTTGTAAATAAATAAATTGATGATTTTGAATAGAATCGAAAGCTTGTGCATGGAGTTTCCGAGCGATTTCAAAAATTTTCATCTTTCGGATCCTCTTGTAAATAAATAAATTGATGATTTTGAATAGAATCGAGAGCTTGTGCATGGAGCCTCTGAGCGATTTCTAAAACTTTCAAAAATTTTCATCTTTCGGATCCTCTTGTAAATAAATAAATTGATGATTTTGAATAGAATCGAGAGCTTGTGCATGGAGCCTCTGAGCGATTTCAAATTTTTTTCAAAAATTTTCATCTTTCGGATCCTCTTGTAAATAAATAAATTTATGATTTTGAATAGAATCGTGAGATTGTGCATGGAGCCTTTTATCGATTTCTGAAAATTTTCAAAAATTTTCATCTTTCGGATCCTCTTGTAAATAAATAAATTGATGATTTTGAATAGAATCGAGAGATTGTGCATGGAGCCTTTTATCGATTTCTGAAAATTTTCAAAAATTTTCATCTTTCGGATCCTCTTGTAAATAAATAAATTGATGATTTTGAATAGAATCGAGAGATTGTGCATGGAGCCTTTTATCGATTTCTGAAAATTTTCAAAAATTTTCATCTTTCGGATCCTCTTGTAAATAAATAAATTGATGATTTTGAATAGAATCGAGAGCTTGTGCATGGAGCCTTTGAGCGATTTCAAATTTTTTCAAAAATTTTCATCTTTCGGATCCTCTTGTAAATAAATAAATTGATGATTTTGAATAGAATCGAAAGCTTGTGCATGGAGTTTCCGAGCGATTTCAAAAATTTTCATCTTTCGGATCCTCTTGTAAATAAATAAATTGATGATTTTGAATAGAATCGAGAGCTTGTGCATGGAGCCTCTGAGCGATTTCTAAAACTTTTCAAAAATTTTCATCTTTC
>CAWWDL010000137.1:0-39922 GCA_963942545.1 Oxycera nigricornis | reverse complement strand
GATTTTTTTTGTTAGAATGGTATTACTGAGCAACTGGTTTCCATTAAATTTTTTTTGAAAATAAAGGTAAAATTAAAAAAAATTAGCTCATGTAAATGATTGTTCTAAATTTGATCCGTGTACACACATATACATGTGTACAGCATTTTACAATGTTCACATCACACCATTCGTCAGCTTCGCCGTGTGTGCGTACATAAGTAAAAAGCTTTCCAATGTGTGAATGAGTACGCGAGTGAATTTTATTATCGCGCATCTTATACTTTACTGGTTCTTTCTTCTGTCTTTCGCTGTGCTTTCATTGAGTACGTTCGAACCAGCCTGTTTTCTGGACACGCGGTAGAACATTCTTTCTTTTCATTGGAGATACTGCGTCGAACAGAACAGAATGAAAAATTTTCTTCATTCTGTAATGAAACGAGTACGAGCGAACGTTGTCGCTTCGAAATTTCAAGCCAACAGGACTTTCGTCTTGTTGGCCTCAATGGACGTTAAGTCCCCGGGACGAGGCAACGAGCACATGTGTCGTTCAGACGAACTTGGGTTCGGCCTCTACCTAGCTAGAGGAGTGATGGCTGCTGGCAGGCCAGCTCAGCTCGGCGCGTATCGTCGTGGGTGCGTTCTCTAGCATCAGTCCCGAATCTCATTTCCAGAGATTCAGCCATCGAATTGCCCGCTTACATACCGACAAAAAAAAATTTTCATTCAAACAAGCAAACTATTCATCTTGTGAGGCTTTACCTCCTACGTTACTTTACACCAAGAATTCTCGCGCGCATACCGAGATAATACCGCGTTCAAGGGCTGCCCGAGAGAGAAAAAAAATCTTTACGTTACATTGGTCTATTGGTGGAATTCCGGAGCTACTCAAAACAAAAACAGGCAAGAAAGAAAAGAAAACGAAAGACTACCGCGTACCAAAACAATCTCTCGGGTGGCCGTGCCACTCTCGACTTGGAAGATGAGCTTCAGCGGAACTTGCCAGGCGCAGATGTCGCTGCCTGGGCCAGCCCTACCATGGCCTAGCGCTTGTGTGTCCGCATGTGTTGTGCGCACTAGGCCCACCACAACTTACCTTGGCCGGTCTATTCCGTTAGCTGTTGGAAATGAAGGTCATTGAAGAGCGAGAGCCCTCAAGGAAACTCTGGATTATTCAATTCATGATAAATTTATTCCTTCTACTTCGAATATGCACAAATTACAAAAAAAAAATAATTAAAGAGGTGAACCGCTAGAAAATTTGATTTGTAATTATTGTAAACTACTTTACGGTATATAAGAGTTAAAACTTTACTTTAATGATGGTTTAGATTTTTTTTTAAATATTTCTATGTTGTAAATGTTTTATTTTTGCTTTCAACGTGTCTATAGCTACATATGCCAATCTGTTGTATTTTCTTAATTTTTTTTTATATTACCACTTTTAGACTCATAATTTTGTGATTCACTTAGGAACTAGAATTATTCCTACATAATGTTGAGCCTTAAATTCTAAAAAAAATGATTACAGTCAGTTTATTTTGTTCCTCTACAGTATGTAAGTGCTATATAATAATTTATGCTTTGACTTACTTAGCATTTCCATGTAAATAATCTTTCAAAAAAAAAACGATTACACTCCCTTCAGTTGGCATCTGTGTCCATGCAACATAAACATTTTCAAATATGAAATGGTACTAGAGAGATAATTTAAGTCCTTCCGCACAGACACCTGAGCACACACATCGAGGCCGCAACGAATATGATCACCACTAGCATGAACGGTGAGCACTAGCATGAACTGTGAACTGTGAGCACGTTCGGGCGTAAACACACTGAGGCGGGTTAGTTAGTTCTAATCAAAAAAATGTCGTTGCTAACCAAGACCATCCTTTATTCGTTTTCTTGGGTAAATCTCTTGCTACAGGATATTCAATTACCGATTGCGATTAAAACCAACCGCGCTAGTGTTGTGAACGATGAAATCAAAAATAAGGAGGAATGGGCCAAATGATTTATGTATTGAAGCAGTAACCAGCATAATGTTCAAGTGGGCAAAAATTAGTTATACTCAATCAGGTATAACAAAAATCAGTTGTGGCCATCTTGGATCGCCCTCAGAAAGACTTCTCTTCGGCCATCGTTTGCTAATCCCTTTGTTTAACAAAATTCAATACCGACACTACTACCGGAGACATGTGCGATTTGCGAGTTCTCACCATTTCAGGTTTATTTCGGGCATATTTCATTTTTCACCATAAATACGACCGATCGTTCGATAATCAGTATTATTGAATCCACGGTTAAAGCTGGCAAAAACTTTCCTTCACTTCACGATCACTTCGAAGCTGTTCGGATTTTTAAAAAAAAACTTGCAGATGGTCTAATTTGAATAATCAAAACTTATCAGTCTGTTACTGCTAGATCTTTTCCTAATCTATGAAAGCTATGGAGATATTTCAACCGTTTTTAATATACATCTTCCTTCGACGAGCGTTGCTAACGATGCACATTCTTTTCTTTTGAAAACACTTTTTTAGCCGTTCAAAGCACTGATGAGTCCCGTAGGTACGTCGTTCGTGTTTCGCGTTTTCATCACTGCACCGGTCTATCTTCGCAACCAACAAACCGTTAATTGCAAGCTGGGTAGATTAAAAAGCCTTTTATTTCCGTTTTTGACTGAACCGCTTATTAAAATTAGGATTTTTTAATATCACTTCGTCACTTCAAGTACCAACTTTTCGTTCCGTTAATCTCATTTCGTCGGGCCAGGAGAAAAATGGATTTATAACCGCTACAGCCGCGGCCTGTTGCCGGCTAGCCTCGTCTGGTCCGCTCGAGCTCAAAGAAACGAATCCTCGTCTCCTTGGCAGCAATGCTACTCGTCCGTCCGCTAGCGGTTCTTCGCAAAAACCGGTCGGGTAGCTGCCCAAACCGGACTCCCGCTTGAGCGCGGCAAGCTGGTTTTCTCGGTGTGCAGGGTTGCCGCTTCTGGATCTACCCAAAGATTCCAAAAATTATTATTTTTGGCTGCGTGCGCTATTACAACACAGGCATGAGTGCTCCGACCTCCGAAGCAGACGTGCCTGAAGACTCTGGTTTAGGGTCGGATGTCTTTGGCGTGACCTTGTTGTCCGGGCCCGTTACTTGAAAGCATGCGTTGCCGTGTTGCTTGGTGATGGTAGCCTTACAGAATTTCTTGTCCAGTTTGGCGTTGTAATGGTCCACCGCCTTACTTTGTCCGAAATTTCGAACATATACGGTGTCCCCGACCTGGAACTTCGGTTTTCTAGACCGCAAGTTGTAGACCCTCACCTGTGCCTGCGCAGCTTTAGCTAATCTCTCTACCACCTGATTGCGGATCAGCTCCATACGTTAGTGATGTAGCAATTCGGTTTCGGGCTCTTTCAATAGATGTATGGTTCTTAGTAGAGCGTAGGTGCTCCCATGCCCGATCATGTTTTGCCCGAACACGACGAAGTATGGGGCGGAACCAAGGGATACATGATAAGCTGTCCGCAGTGCACAGTTGATGGCCGACAGCTTCCGATCCCAATCACGCTGATTCGGGTGCGCATATGCTCGTATCGCGGCCAACACCGAACGATTTACACGTTCCGAGGCGTTTGCCTGGGGGGAATAAATAGCCTTATAATGGTGGCGTACGCCGTACTATTCCAGGAGCTGGTTGAAGAGATTGCTCCGGAATTGAGGGCCATTGTCAGAAGTGATGATTTCGGGGACTCCGATCAAGTGAAATAAATCCTCTTCCAGATAGTGGGTGATAAGTTTTGCCGACGCGGCTTTGAGGGGTTTAAGGAAGGTGAACTTGGATAGGTGGTCCAGGACAACCAGAATAAAGGTGTGACCAGTAGACGATCGAGGGTACGGGCCGAGGAGATCAATATACAAGCGTTGGAAGACACGTTCTGGAACACCGGTAGGACGCATGGGTGCTTGAAGGGTTTGGTTAGGCGCCTTGGTCTCTTTGCAAGTTTCGCACGAACTGAAATATGCAGCGACCTGTTTGGTCATGGCTGGCCAATAGAAGAGCTCTTTAAGCCGCTTGACGGTCTTTCCGATGCCTCCATGTGCACTTAGCGGATGATTATGGGCTCGCTGTATCAAGGAGGTCGTCAGTTCGTCCGGAACCCATAGCTTCCATGCATCTCTGTCTATTGCAATGTCACCAGTGGCATGCTGGCAACGCTTGTATATAAGTCCCTCAAGAACTCGTAAATCCGGCAGTTGTGCTCGCTCTTGCGATATTTGTTTTGCAAGCTCTACATACTTTTCGCTCATGAAATGTGGGGAGGAAAGATCGATCTCGATGGTGTTGGTTGAGATCTCCTCTAATTCAAGACCTTCTGGCGAGAAAACTCTTGATAGCGAATCCGGCACTACGTTTTGGCTTCCCTCCCTATGCGTAATTTTAAATTTGAAGCCTTGGAGTCTCAAAGCCCATCTTGCCAACCTGCCATGTAAATCCGAGAGTGTCATTAGCCATTGTAGCGAGGCATGATCCGTGATGACCTCGAATTCATGACCTTCTACATAGGCTCGGAATTTCCTAATAGCTAACATGGCGGCAAGACACTCCTGTTCAGAAACGGTGTAGTTTCGCTGCGCAGGGTTGAGCTTATGAGACATGTAAGCAACAGGGACTTCCACACCGTCGTCGGTCTTCTGCATCAGTACCGCGCCGACACCATGTTGACTTGCGTCACAGTGTATGGCGAAGGGGCGTTTGAAATCGGGACTGTGCAGAACCGGTGCGGTGCATAGAGCATTTTTCAAATCTTGGGAAGCCCTGAGGCTGACATCGTCCCACCGAAACTGTCGCTTACGCGATAGGAGGTCCGTGAGGGCTGTGGATAGAGCTGCAAAATTTGGCACGAAGCGTCGGTACCAGCCACACATTCCGAGGAAACTGTTTTACTGAGGTGGGGCGCGGAAATTCCTGTATGGCTTGTACCTTGCTTGGATCCGTTCGGATTGTACCATTGCCGATGATATGGCCCAAGTATCTCACCTCTTTCATGAGGAACTTGCTCTTCTCTATATTGATGGTCAGTCCGGCCTTACGTAGGCACAAAGCAATCTCTTGGAGCAGCTGAAAGTGCTCGTCTAGAGTCTCGGTGATCAACAGGAGATCATCTAGGTAGACGAAGACCTGGTGGCGTAAGTGTGCTGGGACGACCTTATCCATCAACCGTTGCATCGTTTGGGGTGCGTTACACAACCCAAACGGCATGGTGACGAATTGGTACAACGGGCGACCCGGTACGGTAAAGGCTGTCTTTTCCTTAGACCCTTCTTCCAATGGGATCTGCCAAAAGGCGTCTTTTAAATCGAGGCTAGTTATAAACTGAGCTCTTGGAAGTCGAGTTAGTATCCCATCGATGATTGGCAATGGATAAGCATCCTTTACCGTGACCTGGTTCACTTTTCTGGAACCAGACACATTCTTACCTTCCCAGGCTTCACTACTAAGGTTACTGGAGACGACCAACTCCCGGATGACTCTTCGATGACGCTCATTGTCAGCATCCTATCAATCTCTGCAAAGAGAAGTTTTTCCACCACGGGGGAAACCGAAAAGTGGCGTTGTTTGATGGGCCGACTGGGTCCCATGTCAATAACGTGCGAAATCAATGTATTTCGACCCAGTCCTTCTCGAGAAAAAGATGGAAAGCTGACAATGACCGTATCGAGCATGCGTTGCTGTGCAGAAGTTAACTTGTGGCGAGGACTGGCTGGTTCTAGGGTACACACTGCACCATTATCGCGAAAAACGTGCTCCTCTTTGGCGAGACAGAATAGGCGGACGAAGTCCACACCGAGATATACATTCTGACTCAGAGTTGGTATGATCAGGAAGGACATAGTGTGCGTTGTGCCACGGAAGGTAACGGAACCTGTGATTTTGCCAACAGCTGCATGGTTGGTGCCGTCCGCAGTCTTTAGGCTCACGTTTAATTTTTCAACGTGGTGTAGGGGGTTGGCTAGGACTTTTCTTGCAAAATTTGCTGCCAGACAGCTTACACTAGCCCCAGTATCGATTAACCCACGCACCTGTTCGTTTTCGAACAGAGTGACATTGGCGTATGGTCTTAAATCGTCAGTGGGTTGGTCCACAATGGTTGTTGAGACGTATATGTTTTTGTTGCGCAGGACCCTCTTCCAGAATTTCCTCAGTCGTAATGTTGACCTCTTCGGATATTTTGGGAGAAACTCCTCCACACCAAAAATATGGTCTCTTGCTCGCCGATATTCCTTCATGCGCACATGATAAGGTTTGTGAAATGCGTGACTGCTGGCCTGTACATAAATTGAATCCTCAGAGGGAGAGAGACACGGGGTGTGAAGACTACCACGCTTTAAAATGCGGATAGGATTTTTAGTAGTGCTATTTGTTAGGGAGAGATCACTTGCGGTCGTGGTATCCTCGGTTATTTGTTTTTTTTTCTGAATCGCCTAAGCTTTGGGATAGTGTCGCGGTCCAGGAGGCCTCTGCTTTTGGTGAAATCTCGATCCCGACCAGTTTTTTGGATCGCTGCATGCTGGACAGCTGGGCTTGTAGGTGTCGGGCTTGCGACAACCATAGCAGAAAACTGAGCGCTCCGCTAGGCACACATCAAAACGATGTCCGGGCTTCCGACAGTTCCAGCACACAGCGGTCTTTTCCAATGCAGCTACTATGCTGCAGCCGCTGGTATCTACAGATGAGGGGAGATCTTCAGGCATCCAAGAGGACTCCTCTGGTCGTGCTACCGCTCACGTCTGTTCCGCTTCCCGAGGGCACAACTCTTCTACGAGGCGTTGGCTAGATGAAAGTCGCGCGTGTGGCTTAAAAACGCCGCGCTGTGCGTCAAGATTCTCTTGTCGCCTGGCATAAGTGCGCAGCATCTGCACAGAAGTGATTGGGAGGTGCAGCAAACTGTTACGGAGGTCCAAGCGTAAATTGAGCTTTAGTAACTCCACTAGCTCATTGTCACCGATGGGTGTTGGGAGGCGATCGGTGAGCCGAAGAACACCGTCGTAGAATGAGTCGAACGATTCGTGTATGCCTTGCTTTCGGCTGCGAATCAGCTCTCGTATCTCCAGCTCGGAGAATCCATCACCAAATCTGTCTCGCAACGCTTGGCAGAACGCGTGCCAGTCAAGATATTCCGACCCTCGCAGATACCTCCAGTACCAGTCCGCGGCTTCTTCCACCAAAAGGACGTGCAAAAACTGGCATACAAATTCCATGTTTCCGCGGAGTGTATTACGTGTGAGAGTACGAACCTGGAATAAAAATTTGTCGACAGGAAGGAAGCCTAACCGTCCACTGAATTTGATGTTCCACCCTTGTATGATAGTAAGGGCCTACTCTGCAGAGAGTGGAGCAGGTTGAGCTCGCCAGCCCACGGAATTGTCATGTATTTGACGGGAGCGTCCAAGAGGAGATTCAGGTGACGTTATTTTTATACGAACTGGGCCAGTTGGGGTGGGTGCATGAGCCAGGCTTGCAATTTCTTGCCTTACCCCATCTCTCACCAGTTGTGGCAGCCACTGCTGCAGCTGCTGTATCGTTATAGCCGAGGTTGTTTCGACTTCAGATTGGGTGGATCTCCTGCTCCTCATTTGTTGCCTTTTTGGAGGACTTGTCACCACCAACAGCACCGTGCATTTCCTCCGAATTAAGGTCCTGCTGCTGAGTAGCTTGCGATCTCGTATTATAACGACCTAGCTTAGGTCTTGCCCCTCGTGTCAAGACAGGGATTGGAGCTTCACCGTCGGTTGGAAGGTATGCACCTCCTATTCGGTCTCTTGTTTGATAAGGTCGTAGATCTCGGGGATTGCATGTCTCCCGACATAATGGACAGCTTGGGTTTTTTCGGAGCCATTGTTCCATGCATAGCGCGTGAAACACGTGTGAGCAGGAAGTCTGCACCATTGGCTCGTCACCCACGTACTCACAGGTACATATTGTACAGACGGCGTCATTAAAGCGACTTGTTGCGACTGGGCTGTGCCTAGATGTCATATTTTATTGGTCGTTCCCTCTTATTACTTGTCAGAAATAAACATAAACTAAATAATAGGTAAATTGCCAAAAAAAAATGAGTAGCAAGAATATATTAAAAAAAAACTACTATTTGAGTTTCCTTGAGGCTTCCTCTCCAATCAATGAACGATGCAAGGACCTCGGCCAAGATAAATAGCTTCCACCAAAGTTCAACTTCCAGCGAGAGTGCACATTTACTTCATTACAAAAAAACAAGAGAGAGAGAAAAATTGTTCCCGAAAAAAAATATCAAAGATTTACCGAGGCGAGTGAGCAGACAACTCCGAGCTGTCAGAAGAGCGGACGAACGCACGCGTGATTTAGCACTCAGTGCTTCGTAATTCCTGCGACTCCCGTCATCCCGGATCCGCGACTCACTTCACCTGTACCGCATTAAAAATTAAAGAGAACTCCCAATACACAAAGGCAAGGCAAGATCGAATCTTTCACGAGACCAATCAAGGTAGGTTTTTGTTAAAATTGTGTATAGACATTAGATGTTACATTGTGAATAGACATTTAGACAATTTGACTTGGCTGAATTATGACAGTTTCTTGTTCAATATAACCTGTCTTTTCATTAGCTTAATCGAGTATAGACGTGTTTTATTTCTCGGCTCAGAATATTTCATTCCACAGCGTTACTCACATTCTCGCCTCAATTCTAACAGGTTATGGGCTTAACGCAAAAATATTTGAGCCCGCGTCTATTACTACAAGTGAATATAATTCATTGAAGAGGTTTTTATCGACCGATCGCATTTCATTTTATGTGATTTTTTCCGATCTGTGTGAAACACGTGTGCACGTACGTATCAAATCGTAGCCGAACAAAAAATTCTGTGTTAATCGTGTGAAGTAAAATCGATTTAACAATGTCGGCAAACGCGAATGGAAATTTAAGCATAGAAAAATTACGCGGTCGCGAAAATTTTGAAATCTGGAGAAGACAAGTCAAATCGTACTTAATCATCAAAAGCTTATGGATTGCCATAAAAGAAGAGGGAGCTTCAAAGGCAACAGCAGCAGAAAAAGAATTGGATGAAAAAGCATTGGCTGAAATTACTCTATTAATAGAGCCGTATAACTTTTGTCATATCGCAGATGCGAAAACTGCAAACGAAGCTTGGAAAAATTTAGAAAGTGCATTTCAAGCGAAAGGTTTAACAAGAAAAGTAGACCTACTAAAAACATTAACACAAATGAAAATGACAGACTTTGAAAATATGAAAGATTACGTAAATTCATTTACAGAAACTGCTTTTTTGTGCGCTAGTGTCGGTTTTGAATTAGCAGACGATTTGAAAGCATCTCTTTTGTTAGCCGGCCTACCGTCTGAATGTGATTCGCTTGTGCTCGCATTGGAAAACCAAAAGGACACATTGTCTTTAGACTCTGTGAAAAATACCCTTTTACAAGATAAAAAGTTCGATAAGGAATGTAACAGTGGCAATGCATTATATACGAAAAATGAAAAAAAAAGTAAATTTCGTTGCCATCTTTGCAACAAGGTAGGTCACATTGCCAAATTCTGTTTTTCAAAGAATAAGAAAAAGAACGAGAATAAAAAAAAAGAACAGTCGAAAAATATGTCAGATACAGCACTGTATGCGGCCTTGATGACGTCGACAAAGCAAGAGAGTGAGTGGTGTGTCGACTCCGGTGCAACCGCACACATGAACAACGACAAAAGTACATTTAATAGTATTGCATCAAATGTATCAGGTAACATTACCATTGCCAACAACAGCAAACTAAATGTTGAGTGCGTTGGCGACGTTTCATTGACACTCGACGGCAATAACGCGAATCAAACTGTAACAATTCATGATGTGAAATGTGTGCCTGAACTCAGTATAAATTTACTCTCTGTAAGTCAAATGACAAAAAGAGGCAAACGAATTGTTTTTGAAGAGAATATTTGCCACATTTTCGATAAAAATAGAAACTTGATCGCGGAAGCTAAGAAGAAAAATGATTTGTACGTATTAAAAGGTATTGTAAATGAGAATCCACATAAAAGTGATATTGCTTTGGCAACGACAACGAACAGTGACATTTGGCATCGTAGAATGGGCCATATTTGTAAAAATTATCTGATAAACTTAAAAAATTCGACGACTGGTGTTATCTTTAATCCGTCCAATTTGATTTCGAAATGCAAAGTGTGCGCAATGGGAAAACATTCTAGAACTCCGTTCAAAGACAGTGGAACGCGTGCTAAGGCTTTACTAGACATTATACATTCCGATGTGTGTGGCCCATTGCCTGTTAAATCGAAATCCGGTGCAAAGTACTTTGTTACATTTACAGACGATTATAGTAGATTTATTTTTGCAATACCGATAAAAGAAAAAACACAAGTGTTTTCGGAATTCGTGAAATTTAAAAATTTGGTAGAAAACCAAACTGGAAAAACGATTAAAATTTTTAGAACAGACAACGGAACAGAGTTCGATAATAAATTTTTCGATCGAATGTGTGAAAAACACGGAGTGATCCATCAAAAAAGTGTACGGTATGTAAAAGAGCAAAATGGTGTAGCGGAGCGTATGAATCGTACATTAATGGAGCGTGTCCGCTGCATGATTTATGATTCGGGCGTACACAAGAGTTTTTGGGCCGAAGCTTTAGTAACTGCAGCATATTTATTAAACCGTACGCCGTGCAGAAATCAAAAAACAATTACACCGTTTGAATTATGGACAGGCAAAAAACCAAACCTGTCTCATATTCGAGTGTTTGGTTCAACTGCTATGGTACATTTGCCAAAGGAAATAAGAACGAAACTCGACAAAAAATCAGTCGAGTGTACCTTTCTTGGCTACAGCAATGAATCGAAGGCATATCGCCTAATCAACAACGAAACACAGAAAATTGTTTTGAGTCGTGATGTCATTTTCTTTGAAACCGAAAATGGGGTAATTGAAAAAGATGATAACCTTTTTAGAAATTCTTTTTTACAAATAGACGACAACGATGGTTATTTGAAAAGCGAAGCAGATGATGACTCTGACAACGAATTTGCCGATTCAGGGAGTGATGTTACTGTGATTGAAACGGCCGATTCACCAGCAAACTCAACACCCGCACAGGCTGATTCAGACAATCAACCAGCTGATAACCTTTCAGTCGTCAGTTCATCTATTATATCCAACACTAGCGATGAGTCATTGTACGACATAACCGATGATGAAGACCTTGATGCATCGCTTGACCAGACCATCACAACTCAAACAACACCGAGACGCTCCGAACGAACGGCTGGACGACCAAAGCCGAGCTATGTCGTTCCAAAATACAGTTTTAATGTAGTCGCTCACACAACAAGTAGTGTTCCGATTTCGCCGGAAGAGGCGTTATCCAGCCAAGATGCACATCTGTGGCGAAAAGCCATGGAAGAAGAAATGAATGCCCACAAAGTCAATGGCACCTGGACATTGACTGATTTGCCCGTTGACAAAAAGGCAATTCCAAACAAATGGGTATTCAAAATCAAGCGTGACAGCGATGGAAATGTAACCAACTACAAAGCGCGTTTAGTTATAAAAGGATGTTCACAGCGACAAGGCATTGATTATAAAGAAACGTTCGCTCCTGTAATCAGGTACAACACACTACGATTTTTGATTGCATTGGCAGCCAAACACAATTTGGAAATTCGTCAACTCGATGCTGTTACCGCCTTTTTGAATGGTAAACTTAAAGAGAACATATATATGCATCAACCGATTGAGTTCAGTGACGGCACGAAACAAGTATGTAAATTGCATAAATCTCTATACGGTCTAAAGCAGGCGAGCCGTGTATGGAATGAAACACTTAACAATGTACTGGTTAAATTTGGACTGAAAAGAAACGATGCTGATCAATGTGTTTACCATCGAATTGAGGGCCAATCCATAATAATTGTAGCAGTGTATGTGGATGACGTGGTGATTTTTAGCAACCAAAAGAAATGGGAAAATGACCTTTGCACTACTCTGTCTAGCAATTTTCAAATGAAGGATCTCGGCGAAGCAAAGCAATTGCTTGGGATGCACATCACACGTGACCGAAAGTCAGATACTATTTTTCTTGACCAAACTCAATATTTGCTCGATGTTTTAGATCGTTTCAGAATGAGTGATTGTAACCCGGTTTCAACTCCATTAGATTTGAATCAAAAGATATCACTCAAATTTTGCCCAAAGAGTGGCGACGAAAGACAAGAGATGTCAAAAATTCCGTATGAGCAACTGATTGGCTGTCTTCAGTATGCTGCTCAAGTCACACGACCAGATATTTGTTTTGCGGTGAATTTATTAAGCCGATACAAGTCTAATCCAGGGAAAGTACATTGGGGCGCCGCAAAACGTATACTTCGTTATCTCAAAGGCACAATCAACAAGCGATTGATTTATACAAGTACACCAACTCAAATTCAAGCCTACTGTGATGCTGATTATGCCAGTGACTTGGACGAAAGAAAATCAACCACTGGCTATGTGTTTATCTTCCAAGGAGGTGCAATTTCATGGAATTCAAAGCGCCAAAAAACAATTGCATTATCATCCACCGAATCCGAATACATGTCGGTAGTAGCAGCGATCAAAGAAGCAGTGTGGCTGAGGCGTCTATGGTATGGCATTTTTTTAATCAAATTAAATAGTATGACTTTGCATTGCGACAACAAAAGTGCGAAAGATATAGCAACAAACAACTCATACTCTGATCGAACCAAGCACGTGGATGTGAAGGCATCGTTCATCAATCAAAAGATCAACATGGGCATCATAAAAATGGTATACTTACCTACAGATCAAATGTTAGCAGACTTCTTGACAAAAGGAATTACCAGCATTAAGCATAACATATTTTGCAATGATATCGGTCTTAAGGATTGATGTACGTTATGTGTAATTCATTTTTTTCATTTGAATCAAAAGCCATTTCTTTTACATATTATATAAAGAAAAAATAATTGTCAAATATCTGTTCAAGGGAAAGTGTTAAAATTGTGTATAGACATTAGATGTTACATTGTGAATAGACATTTAGACAATTTGACTTGGCTGAATTATGACAGTTTCTTGTTCAATATAACCTGTCTTTTCATTAGCTTAATCGAGTATAGACGTGTTTTATTTCTCGGCTCAGAATATTTCATTCCACAGCGTTACTCACATTCTCGCCTCAATTCTAACAGTTTTACCCACCAAGTTGGTAATTCTCAAGCGTAAGAGACGAGCCTCCTTGCGCGTACGAGTACGCAGGACATCACGTTGGGATTCCCTTTCGCGAATAAATAAAAAAAATTGGAAGGAGAGTTGGACGACCTGCACTTCACAAAAAACATTACTCAGGTGGGCTATTGCTCACTAAGTCCAACATCTCCGTTTCGTGAGTTACCCCATTGGAAAACCCTGGATCGGTAAGATCAATTTCCAATCAACATTTGACTGGCGATTAGCTGTTTGGGGGCCCCACGTTGGGCGCCATTGTAATGAAATGAATAGGAGCGAACGTTGTCGCTTCGAAATTTCAAGCCAACAGGACTTTCGTCTTGTTGGCTTCAATGGACGTTAAGTCCCCGGGACGAGGCAACGAGCACATGTGTCGTTCAGACGAATTTGGGTTCGGCCTCTACCTAGCTAGAGGAGTGATGGCTGCTGGCAGGCCAGCTCAGCTCGGCGCGTATCGTCGTGGGTGCGTTCTCTAGCATCAGTCCCGAATCTCATTTCCAGAGATTCAGCCATCGAATGGCCCGCTTACATACCGACAAAAAAAAAATTTTCATTCAAACAAGCAAACTATTCATCTTGTGAGGCTATACCTCCTACGTTACTTTACACAAAGAATTCTTGCGCGCATACCAAGATAATACCGCGTACAAGGGCTGCCCGAGAGAGAAAAAAAATTTTTTACGTTACATTGGTCTATTGGTGGAATTCCGGAGCTACTCAAAACAAAAACAGGCAAGAAAGAAAAAAAAACGAAAGACTACCGCGTACCAAAACAATCTCTCGGGTGGCCGTGCCACTCTCGAATTGGAAGACGAGCTTCAGCGGAACTCGCCAGGGGCAGATGTCGCTGCCTGGGCCCGCCCTACCATGGCCTAGCGCTTGCGTGTCCGCATGTGTTGTGCGCACTAGGCCCACCACAACTTACCTTGGCCGGTCTATTCCGTTAGCTGTTGGAAATGAAGGTCATTGAAGAGCGAGAGCCCTCAAGGAAACTCTGGATTATTCAATTCATGATAAATTTATTCCTTCTACTTCGAATATGCACAAATTACAAAAAAAATATAATTAAAGAGATGAACCGCTAGAAAATTTGATCTGTAATTATTGTAAACTACTTTACGGTATATAAGAGTTAAAACTTTACTTTAATGATGGTTTAGATTGTTTTTTAAATATTTCTATGTTGTAAATGTTTTATTTTTGCTTTCAACGTGTCTATAGCTACATATGCCAATCTGTTGTATTTTCTTAAATTTTTTTTTATATTACCACTTTTAGACTCATAATTTTGTGATTCACTTAGGAACTAGAATTATTCCTTCATAATGTTGAGCCTTAAATTCTAAAAAAAATGATTACAGTCAGTTTATTTTGTTCCTCTACAGTATGTAAGTGCTATATAATAATTTATGCTTTGACTTACTTAGCATTTCCATGTAAATAATCTTTCAAAAAAAAAACGATAACACTCCCTTCACTTGGCATCAGTGTCCATGCAACATAAACATTTTCAAATATGAAATGGTACTAGAGAGATACTTTAAGTCCTTCCGCACAGACACCTGAGCACACACATCGAGGCCGCAACGAATATGATCACCACTAGCATGAACGGTGAGCACTAGCATGAACTGTGAACTGTGAGCACGTTCGGGCGTAAACACACTGAGACGGGTTAGTTAGTTCTAATCAAAAAAATGTCGTTGCTAACCAAGACCATCCTTTATTCGTTTTCTTGGGTAAATCTCTTGCTACAGGATATTCAATTACCGATTGCGATTAAAACCAACCGCGCTAGTGTTGTGAACGATGAAATCAAAAATAAGGAGGAATGGGCCAATTGATTTATGTATTGATGCAGTAACCAGCATAATGTTCAAGTGGGCAAAAATTAGTTATACTCAATCAGGTATAACAAAAATCAGTTGTGGCCATCTTGGATCGCCCTCAGAAAGACTTCTCTTCGGCCATCGTTTGCTAATCCCTTTGTTTAACAAAATTCAATACCGACACTACTACCGGAGACATGTGCGATTTGCGAGTTCTCACCATTTCAGGTTTGTTTCGGGCATATTTCATTTTTCACCATAAATACGACCGATCGTTCGATAATCAGTATTATTGAATCCACGGTTAAAGCTGGCAAAAACTTTCCTTCACTTCACGATCACTTCGAAGCTGTTCGGATTTTTAAAAAAAAACTTGCAGATGGTCTAATTTGAATAATCAAAACTTATCAGTCTGTTACTGCTAGATCTTTTCCTAATCTATGAAAGCTATGGAGATATTTCAACCGTTTTTAATATACATCTTCCTTCGACGAGCGTTGCTAACGATGCACATTCTTTTCTTTTGAAAACACTTTTTTAGCCGTTCAAAGCACTGATGAGTCCCGTAGGTACGTCGTTCGTGTTTCGCGTTTTCATCACTGCACCGGTCTATCTTCGCAACCAACAAACCGTTAATTGCAAGCTGGGTAGATTAAAAAGCCTTTTATTTCCGTTTTTGACTGAACCGCTTATTAAAATTAGGATTGTTTAATATCACTTCGTCACTTCAAGTACCAACTTTTCGTTCCGTTAATCTCATTTCGTCGGGCCAGGAGAAAAATGGATTTATAACCGCTACAGCCGCGGCCTGTTGCCGGCTAGCCTCGTCTGGTCCGCTCAAGCTCAAAGAAACGAATCCTCGTCTCCCTGGCAGCAATCCTACTCGTCCGTCCGCTAGCGGTTCTTCGCAAAAACCGGTCGGGTAGCTGCCCAAACCGGACTCCCGCTTGAGCGCGGCAAGCTGGTTTTTTCGGTGTGCAGGGTTGCCGCTTCTGGATCCACCCAAAGATCCCAAAAATTATTATTTTTGGCTGCGTGCGCTATTACAATTCTGACTTCTTTCTTGGTTATTAAACGTAAGTGAATGCTAAATTTAAAAAAAAAGTAGACACAGTGAATTTTTTCGATGAAAATTCTGTGCAATTTCTTAGATTTCCAACGTAAACGAATTTGCAAACAATTTGAATTTTTTTTTCAAACATAGCAGAACGATAGGTTCTACCCAGCTGGTCAATCGTTGCATTTTATTCATCGGCTGTTTTTTGCATTGATGATTAGTTGTTCAAAGACGTATTAAAAGCTTTTTACCATACGGACCTTGATCTTGAAGTGATGTTGTTGTTTGTCATTGTTGGAAAGGTTATTATTAATCACAGCAATGGTACACTTGCTACAAAAAATGCATTCTATCATAACAAACCATTAAAACAATAAATTTTGCCAAAATTCTGCCAAAAATGTACAATATTTTAAAACGATTTCGCATAAAAATTTTTTTTTTTACGAAAGCATTTCATGCTTAAATTGAATTTAGTTTAGGAAAAAAATTGAAAAACTTTTCTATTCTCACTAACAATTGATAAAAAGTCACGAAAAAGTCAAAATATTGATCTGCGAACGCAAAGGGCACAGCAAGATATAAAAAGAAAGCAGTCTGAGACCGAAGAACAACGTGAAAGACGTCTTCAATCCAACCTTGAAAGAAATACCCGCTCTCGATCAAATATTCGAATTGCTTTAGATCAAACTTATTCCAACCAGCATCTGCAAAGGCGTTCAATTGAAAATTTTGAGCTTCCAGCTTTTTTTTTATAACAGAACATTCAATTATAGCTCACATCGATCAGTTGTGATTAGTAAAATGGAAAAGTTTGTGAATTTTGCAATACATCGAAATTTTCGGGTGAAACTCCTGGACTTTGCTGTGTGAATGGGAAAGTGAGGTTACCTCCGTTGAATCCACAGCTTGAGCGGTTGAAGTCATTATTTTCAGGAGAAACGTCAAAGTCGCAAAAAGGATACATTAATATAACTCATGCTTTCAAATGACTTCTATCGGCGCTACAAAAACGATGAGAGATGGATTCATGACGTTTAAGGTAATTTCTGCTTACGGCATTGCAAATAATTTTGATTTTGATCTTGTATATGAATATTTTACATCCACTTAGATTCAAGGCCAACTTCACCATAGAATTGGTGCTTTATTACCGTTGCCTGATAACGATTACAAGTTTTTACAAATGTACTTTTTGGGCAATTCAAATGCTGAGCTTGAGCAACGGTGTCAAGTTGGCAAATATTCAAATAGCAAAAACAGTGTAAGAAGAGATATCATTGAAAGATTGCAAAGATTTTTCCATGAACAAAATCGATTAGTCTGTTTATTTAAAACTGCACTTAAAATGATGTCGTCGGACAGTCATAAAGTTATCATAACGTGCAGTACCGGATGGTGTGCATGGTGGTAGATTTAATGCTCCTACTATTGATGAAGTCGCAGTAGTTATCGTGGGGCAAGAATTTAATAAACGTGATATTGTGATTCATCGCATAGGCAAGCTACTAGTGAACGTGGCGTGGCCATTGATTTTTGGCCAAGGTGATGAGTTATATCACTTTAATTTGAATATGGTTAATCGAACGACTGGTAAGTTAGTGGAAAGTATTAAACAAATATGTTCAACAAACTTAGTTTTATTACAGGTGTGGAAGTCAATCAAAAAATCAGTGCCATGAAGTATTATGCATATAGATTAATGATCCGCATCAATCAGATCAATCACATTTTATTGTGTCGATGATTATTTCATCAATATGCTGTCGATATGTACGCGAAAATGGAGACAGAAAGATTAAACTTTATTCAATTTAACTAAAAGAAGCTTCGATCAGAAGAGCACATTCACCTTCGGGATTTCATTAACACAGATGGAAACAGATGACATTGGTAAATTGACTATTTTACCTGTAACTTACACTGGTGGACCTCGTCATATGCACGAATACGCGCAAGACGCTATGACTTACGTTCGTCGTTATCATCGTCCGGATTTGTTTATTACATTTAAATGCAATCCACAATGGATAGAAATAAAGGAACTTTTGTTGGCTGGACAAACAACAGCTGATAGACATGATACATTAGCGCGTGTGTTTAAACAGACATTGAAATCTCTGATGGATTCCATTGTTAAATCAAAAGTATTTGGTGAAGTGCAAGTCTGGATGTACTTAGTTGAATGGCAAAAGAGAGGTTTGCCTCATGTACACATTTTAATTTGGTTGGTGAATAAGATTACATCAGATGAAGTTGATCATATTATATCAGCGGAGATTTTAGATAGTACGATTAATCCAGAATTATTCGAAGTTGTCGTTAAAAATATGATTCATGGCCCCTGTGGTGCAATAAACACTAATTCACCTTGCACGGTAGGAGGAAAGTGTAAAAACGATATCCCAGGACATTAATGTCTGAAACAGTTACTGAAAATGATGGATATCCTTTATGTCGTCGGCGTTCTCCTGAAGATAATGGTAAATCAACAATTATAAAAGTCAAAAATTCTGAAATCGATAATCGTTGGATTGTTCCATATTCTCCGTTACTGTCTAAGACATTTAAAGCCCATATAAACGTAGAGTATTGTAACTCCGTTAAATCTGTTAAGCACATATGCAAATGCGTGACGAAAGGGAGTGATATGGCTTACATTGCAGTACAAATTAATAATAGCAATCACGCGGGAACTGCTGCTATTGGGAGTAACGCAACAAATTCTGTTAAAAGGAATGATGAAATCACTCAATATCAAATGGGGCGATATATAAGCAGTAATGAAGTTATTTGGCGTATTATTTCGTTTCCGATTCATAAAAGGTATCTAATGTTTGTTCATTTGGCAGTACATCTGGAGAATGGACAACGCGTATATTTTATGCCTGGAAATGCTGTTGCCAGAGCAGCGGAGGCACCAAATACAACGTTAACTTCATTTTTTTCTTTGTGTCGTACCGATGACTTTGCAAAAACATTATTATAATCAGATGTTCCCCAGTATTATGCATGGAATTCATCGTCGAAATCATTTCAAACACGGAGACAAGGAAAAGCAGTTCAAGGCTATTCTGGTGTTTTTTTCTAATAATGCATTGAGACATGAATACACCACGCATCCTTACAACATAGAATGTTTTTTGCGCTTATTATTGTTCATCGTTCATGGTCCAGATTCATTTGAAACTTTGAAAACAGTCAATGTGACATTATGTGAATTATATCGTGAATCGTGTCAACGATTAAGTTTGCTTAAGGATGATGCTCATTGGGATTCAACGCTTGCTGGCGCAACTTTTTCGGTTTTCCACATCAAACACGTACACTGTTTGCCATAATAAGATCCACATGTAACCCTTGAAGCCCACTCGAACTTTGGCATAATTATCGCAATTCTATGACAGAGGATATATTACATCGTATGCGTCGCACCATGCCGAGTACTCATTTGGAAATTACACCTGAAATGCAAAATGAAGCGCTGATTTTGATCTAGTACATGTGTTTGATGATCGTCAGCAAATCATTAGTGCCGTTAGGCATGATTGCTCCCAATCGCGTGTTTTACGATATTTTTGAACAGGAAATTATACGCGAAAGGCAATACGATTGCACTGAATTAGGAACGTACGTGCATAATACTGTTCCGAAGTTAAATAAGCAACAAAAGCATGTTTATGATACTGCCATGCAAATTGTGGTGGTTTATATTTTTTGGATGCACCAGGCCGTACGGAGAAAACATTTTTGTTGTCATTGATTTTAGCATCCATATGATGTCAGAGTGAAATAGCATTGGCTCTGGCTTCATCAGTAATTGCAGCCACGTTATTGTATGGTGGCCATATTGCGCATTCTACTCTTAAACTGCCTTCGAATATGCAAGTTAATGAAGCACCAACATGAGTTACGTAATTCTCACATGCCTACCATACGTATCCTTTTTTCTCACTAGTTTTATGCCGTTGTCGGCATTCCGCATTCCGCGTTCCAACTTTATTACCTTGTGGCAGTGTCGGCATTTCACAGGATCTATGTAAATATAGATTAAGAATTTAGATACGAATTTGTGAAATGTATATTACGTTAAGGCAAGACGCTACCAATGTAAAAATTAGTTAAGAAAGGTGGCTACCACATGTTTAGAAAAAAGATAGTATATAAATAAGATAAAATAGGTTTTAAGCACTAGTTTATGTAAAATCTTCAAACCAAGTGGTTCATTGAAAATAAAAATAATTTTGTTCAAAAAACGTGTTTTAATAAAGATATAGACAGTGAAGTCTATACATTTGTAACTCATGTATTATTTCCAAAAATTCCGCAATGGCCAAAGATTTGAAAAAGTGCAAGGTTATTGTATGGGATGAGTGCACGATGGCACATAAAAAGTCAATTGAAGCCTTAGATCGCACCCTGAGGGATTTGCGAAGAAACAAAAAAATATTTGGTGGCGCCATGATACTCTTGGCTGGTGACTTTATACAAACCTTGCCAGTTAAACCCCGTTACACTCCTGCAGACGAACTGAATGCCTGTCTGAAATGCTCCATTTTGTGGAGAGAGAAATTCTCAATGACCATAAATGTCCGTGTGCAATTTCTAAATGATCCATCTGAGGCAGATTTTTCGAAACAGCTATTGGACATTGCTGCCAACAAATTGCTATCGCATTACAAATTCAAGAGCAGATTTAATTCAAAGTGTGTTTCGAGCATTTAGGAGAATTTCAAAAATCACACTTGGTTGAGTGAACAAGCAATATTGGCTGGTAAAAACAAATATGTATCTGATGTAAATGCATCTATTTTGAATGAAATTGATGGACAAGTCTTTGCATATAAATCAATCGACATTATTATGAATGAATGTGACATAGTGAATCACCCGGCCGAGTTATTGAGTTCACTTGATTTACCTAGGCTGCCGCCTAATTATTTGGCCCTTAAAGTTGGAGTGCCTATAATAATGCTTCGGAATATTAATCAACAGAAACTATGCAATGGTACCAGACTTGCTGTCAAGAAATTAATGCAGAATTTCATTGAAGCTACCATTCTGGCAGGGAAATACGAAGGCGAAGACGTTTTGATTCCGAAACTTCCGATGATTCCACAGGCTAACCATTCGATTTTAAACGTCTTCAATTCCCTGTTCGCCTTGCTTTCGCTATAACAATAAACAAAGCGCAAGGTCAGTCGCTGAAAATATGCGGTATGGATTTAGAATATCCGGTGCTTTCACACGGTTAGTTAAACGTAGGCTGTCCAAGAGTAGGGAAACAAGCTGCACTCTTTATTTATGTGAAAGATGGAAAAACCAAAAATGTTGTATACCAAACGGTCTTACAATAAAATATAGCAGAACCGACAACTTTTCTAATTTTTCTTTGAAATACCTAGCGAAGCGGGTTTGGGTTTGCTAGTTTGACTATAAAGTGGAATACTTCAAGGGAAAGGAGAATAATGTCACAGATGCCCTATCCAGAATTAAGAAAACTAATATGCATGTAGAAGAACAGGAACAACAAAATGACAACGAAAGTTTATTTATTTATTTATTTATTTAACCAGAGTATAAATACATAAATGAAAGTTTACATCAAATTGAACAATAATTAAATAGATGAAACTAACATCCTATAGAGGTAAACTAAGTTACCTGTACATAGGTCCAGATATTCTCAAAATCTAAATTGCATGCAGTGCCTTATTAGCCATTTCACTTTTATAATTATATGTACGTGAATTTTGACAAAAAAACTTCTTTTTCCCACATATTCAACGGTTTCTGTACCAAAATACAAATTTATTTTTACACCTTTTTTTTCAAATTCAAGATTTTCCATTCGTTGGGTAGGTTATTAAATAGTTTTGTTGCTACCCACTCACTACTTTTGAATTAAACAGATTTAAATACTTTAGGCAGGTTCAGTACTTTATTCCTTGTTGTACTACTTGAGTCATTATATCTTTTTTGCAATTCAGTGAAATGATTTAATAAACATTCAATGTCATATGGTTCTTTAATTGTTAAAGGCCTAACGGTTTCCTGGTCATTTTTAATAATAATTTTAAGGAATCTCCGTTGCAAATATTCTAATAAGCTAAGTACATTATTATAAGCAGCACCTCAAGCTTTGATTCCATAGCTGGCTAAGTTGTGGAAAAATGCATAGTACATAGTCATTAAAGATTTTGTGTTCATGATTTTTACAAGTTTGGCGAACATAAAAAGTAAATATTTTGTTTCATTAACTAGGTATGATATATGATTATCCCACTTCTTTGTGAGTCAAAAATGACTCCTAAATGTTTAGTCGCATAGACCCTCTTAATTTCTTTATCATTAATAAAGACATATAAATTTTGTGGTACGCTTTTACAATAAATACCAGAAGCCATATAAACCGTTTTACTTACGTTCAAAGATAAATCATTTAACGCAATCCAAGTACTAACATCATGTAGATATTTGTTAATTTTTTCTTCAGTTTTTTGCCAGGTGTTATCAGAACTAAGAATGACTGTATCATCAGCATATGACACTATACAGTTTTCTGGTACTATACTTAGAAGGTCATTTACATAAATAATAAATAATAAATAAATCCTAGGACCGTTCCTTGTGGGACATCCATACTTAATGGGCGACTCTTGCTTTTATAACCAGCAATTTTAACTATTTGTACTCTATTAGGAAGATAGTTTTCAAATAAACTTAACGCTATTCCCCTTATACCATAGTTTTCTAACTTTTCTAGTATCAAAAGCCTTAGCTAAATCAAGGAAGGTTGCAATTGTTGGCAAGCTTTTGTTAAGGTTATTGTAAATAAATTGGGAAATAAATGCTCATGCTTCTTTTGTGCCTCTATTCTACTTGAAGCCAAATTGGCTAAATGATATTATTTTACATCTATCAAAGAACGTTACGAATCTTTCATGTATATTTTTTTCTATTAATTTTGCAATATTTGAAATTAAAGAAATTGGCCTATAATTTGTAGAAAGATGTTTACTACCTGATTTAAATATTGGTATTACTTCTGCAGTTTTCAATGATTTGGGCCAGATACCTTGAGTAAGTAATAAGTTAAATATATTAGCTATAGGTTTTTAATGTAGCTCGCAGTCAATTTAAGTATTTTAACGCTTATTTCATCTACTCCACCAGCTTTGTTGTCCATATCAGATAATATTTTTTCAATTTCAAAGGTATTCGTTGGTTTTAAATAAATTGTTCTACTATTAGAGTTAGGCTTTTTAAAATGAGCATTTTTCGGATTATTGATTTTACTTGCTAGTGAAGGTCCAATATTGCAAAAAAACTATTGAAACTATTACCTATATCATTAGCATTAGAAATTTTTTCGCCATTTTCTTCTAAGTAATCAATACTATTATTTACATTTGTATTTTTACTAAGTTTTTTCTTAATGAAACTCCATAACTTTTTACTATTTGAATTGTTTTTAGGACTTCATACGCATATTAAGCACGAGAAATTACTTTATTCAAGATTTTCATATGGCTTTTATATCGTATTTCAAGTATCTTGTCGTTTCGATTGTTTTTAATTTATTATATAGGTTTTCTTTGGATAAACAAGATCGTATTACGAGAGGTGATCAAAAAGTAATGAGAATCACAATAAAATACGGTGATGACAGTTACAAAAACAATTTATTTTTTCACATAGTCTCCTAACAAGGCAATACATTTAGTCCATCTTTTTTCTAGACCCAGGATTCTCTGAGAATTTTTTTTTGTCTTGACCCTCCCAAAACGTCTCAACAGCGGCCATCACTTCACTATTGTCTTCAAATTTCTTGCCTCGGAGGTGTTGCTTGAGAAGAGGAAAGAAGTAGAAGTCACTGGAAGCTAGATCTGGCGAATAGGGTGGGTGTTCCAGCAGTTCGAATCCCGTTTCTTGAATGGCAGCCATCGCAACTGCGAGCCGGAGCGTTGTCTTGGTGAAACAGCACTCCAGCTCGCAGTTTGCTACGTCTTTTTGCCTTAATGACTTCCCGCAATCTTTGTATTTGGTCAACGTAGTAAGAGCCCGAAATAGTGGCTCCCTTTTCCAAATATCCCACCATAATTATTCCTTCGGCGTCCCAAAAAACAGGCGCCATAACCTTCCCCGCCGAACTTGACACTTTGAACCTCTTCGGTGTTGGTAAAGGGGCTCGCTTCCAAGTCATCGATTGTTGTTTGGTTTCAGGATCAAAATGGTGGATCCAGGTCTCGTCTATGGTCACGAAACGTGACAGAAATTTTTTCCAATCTACTTGAAACTTTTGGAGATTCACCCTTGAAATATCGACTCGTTTTTTCTTGTGCTCGTCGGTTAACATTCACGGTACCCAACGCGCAGAGACCTTTATCATCTGCAATTCGTCCACAAGGATTGTTCGAACGCTACCATATGAGATCCCCGTGACCTCAGCTACATGTCTGATGGTCACTCTTCGATCTGCCATCAAAACATCTTCGACGTTTTTCACGTTATCTTCATTGTGGGACGTAGATGGGCGTCCTTCGCGGTGTTCATCCTCACTGGATGTTCTTCCCAGCTTAAACTTCTTGGCCCAACGTGCAATTGTGAAATATGGAGGAACAGAGTTCCCCAATGTTTTCTCTAAGTCGCTGTGTATGTCTTTGGTAGACATTTATTCAAACAGGGGTGCTTAATGACTGCTCTAATTTCATTTTCCCTCCATTTTGATATTATCTCTTCGCCGGTTCGTATTCAACTGAATGTCCCTCCCGTGAATCGTAGTCTATTTATATGATTTTTTCATGCTGACCTAGTGAGTTTATTAGCAAGCGAAAAAAAATTTTGTTGGATTTTTATGCGGACTGGAAATAACCGTTCCTCATTACTTTTTGATCACCCCTCGTATACCTTTGGTTATCCATGGGCTTCTTGACATATTTTTCTTATTATTTTTATGTTTCAATGATGTGGAAGCTATGTTTTGTATGCACTTAATTAATTGATCTAGGGCATGTTCTGGATCCTTAAGATCATTAAAAATATCACATTTTTTTTAACATTCAAAATTCATCTTTTTATAATCTATAAATGGAATGTAAGCAGCTGGATTTTCTTGAAATTTTTCAATCGATAAAGAAACATAAAGTGAGTAGTGATCGGTAAAACCATTAATGAGTTTATAGGCTTTTGTTTTTATATCCACAGTTTTTACAAATATCTTATCATTACAAGAACCTAAAGAAAAATCATAATTGCTGGGTCTTGTAATTCCTGTAAATAGCGGTAAGAACCCAGATTCTAAAAAAAGGTTTAAAAATGTATTTGATAACATCATCACATCACTTTTTAAATCATTATTAAAATCATCTATAACAAGATGGTTTTTCAATTGCTTATTGGTTTTTATAAATCCGTTCACTGAGTTAGCAAAATCCATCTTGTCAATGTCATGACTTCTATATAATGATGTTAAACTAATATTTGTTCCATTCTTAGTGGTTAAATTTGAGTTCAAGAATGTAACATTGTTTATTACTTCTATAGTAGTATTTTCCCCTTATTTTGTTATTAATATAAATGACAACTCCATCAGCTTTATTAATTTTACTATGGTTGTAATAAATTTTATAATTCGGGATGTTATAAAATTCATAATATTCTAAGTACCAAAATTTAGAACATACTATAATATCCGGTTTAGTGTTGAGCATTTCAATATACACCTCTAGGTGTTTAAAATTTGTTTTTAAGCCACGTATATTTACGTATAAAATATTATTGTCATTACTACAAACCACACGATTCAATGATTGGATGTCATGTATTTTTAGCTCGCTTTCGACGACGCAGCTGTAGTCGGGTTCATTCATTTTCTCCAGTTGACAATGTAGCTCGAGTGGTTTTCGATCCTTTAAGTTTAGTTGGCTTATAAGATTCCTGTAATAACTTTGTTTGACCTTGTAGGCTTCCATTATATCCAAAAAAAATTGAATTACAGGTTTGATTGGATAGTCAGTATTATTTATTTTCCTCTTAATCATGAATTTTAGGTATGTACATTATTCTGTATTGGCTGCAATATGATGTACGTCCCTGTCATCTTTGTACTTCTCTTTGCCTAAGCAGCAATTAGTACATTTCACCTGAAATTTACCATCACAGCCTTTAGTTAGGTGACTGCCAGCACATCTTAAACAGGTCGTGAAGTTCCTACATTTTTTTCCATTGTGACCTACTATGCCACATTTAAAACATAGCATGATATTCAAATCATCAAAAGATTTGAAGCATTGATGTCCAACATAAAATTTGTAGTTGTTTGTCCGCACGAAATTGTACGCATCTTTTGGTAAGGAGATGATTGTATTAAACTTGTTTGTGCGAGTGTTCTTGTGAATATTCTCGACATTACAAAACATACCAGTATGACTAAAATTTCTTTTATTTAGCTACTTAACACAGCGCCAAAGAAGATAATACAAACTACATCGAAATATCAGAGAAACCTATTAGTATATATGGAATACAATAAATTATAAAAAGGGGAACTCACATATTCGAAAAAAATATTTAATCCAAAGAAATGCCACGCAAAGATATACTCAGGAATGAAAAAAAACTAGGCACCAAAATCAGAGCATTTAGTTGCAGAATTTATAAATCAATGTGAAATCTGTAAACTAGCTTAGGATGAGCAAAATCCAGTTAAACTACCGTTCAAAGAAACAGAAATATACAATGGACCAAGGGAAGTTTTTAGCAAGAACATTTGGATGCCTTCCATGGGAATTGACTAAAAAGGGTGTGTAGATCGATTTAGCAAATATGCCACTTTTTAAGACAGATAGATCATGGCTTTCTGCCAAAGAGGAAATGTATCATGTAATCAACGTAATGGGAAACTAAAAGCTTATTGTTGACCAAGACACATGTATTACGACCGAGTGCTTTTAAAATTTCTTAATTAAGGAGAATACAAAAAAAAATTTATTAGTTCCAAAGCAGGTTTAGCATACGTCGAACGATTACACGGGACAATTAACGAACATATTAGGATTCTTAGAGTAAAGTTAGATAAAGAGAATACCGATGAAGTAGTTGAACCCCTTGAACATTATAATTATACTCTTCATAGTACAACATGAAAAGACCAATTGACTTACACTTGAAAAATGGAAAAAAAATCGAAGAATAACGCGAAAAACGACAAATAGAAAGAGTACCGAAATAATAAAGGAAATAGAAAAGACGACGACATTAACGAGAGGTATGTTAAAAATAAAACACGCCGTGAGGTGCGACCCTTGAGATCCACACGGTGAACTTCCCGGTAATATATATATAAATATTAAAAATATTAAACACAATAATAATTATCAAAATAATACTACTTTAAATAATAAAAACGTACCTCTCATAAAAGTTATTGGAATGACTTCATATTAATCGTAACATCTACGCGAGCGTCAATTGATTACGTTAGGGTTTTGGTGGATTGGTTCGATCGAATATTCACGCGGATCAATCGGAGGAGGGGACATGTTACAAAGCCTTTTGACGTTGTTTGTTCGTTTCATATCGATGTTTGAAAGAAAAAAAAGTGCTAGTTAAATGAATGCAGTTTTTGTTATCACGCTCACTGAAGAGATTTTGTCGTGTGATGGTCATTTGGAATAGTTGTCGCCAAAATTGCCATGACTTCACCATAATCACTGAACGTTCATTTTTTCACGATTTTACATCAATGAGACTATTTTGAATATTGAATATGCAGTAAAAAATAGGTTCAATTGCATGTGAAAAGTAAAATGCATGTATTACAAATGACGAAGGAAGTAATTGAAATCTTACGAATACTAAAGAACAGACTACAATTATTTATTCGATGATAGCTTTTTAAAGCAAAGGATCTTACAAAGTATTGACTACAAAACATTTTACCATGCAAAGCGTCGATTACCACAAATGCAAATTTTTTTTTTTTTTGGTTTTCAAAATTTAAGCAGTTTTTTATTAAAATTGAAACACTGTGGAAACTTTTCAAAATTTGGTCAAATTATGCAAAATTTGATAAACTCTGATTGACTTTACAACAAAGTCTTTAGAATAAGAAATATAAGGTAATATCATTCGTATGAAATATTTTTACATGACATCTTTGAATGAATTTTTATTTTTAATTTTCTTTAATTTCATGGAAAAAAGTGTTGCTGGTGTTTCTTCAAAGACTGATAAGAATGTATAAATTTTTAAAACATTTACTGCTATGTTGTGCGAATCAGGTTAAAAATTCATTTTTATGGAAAAAACACTAATTTATCGCAGTTTGTTCTCTTAAATTTTTTTTTTAAAGTTCTAAACATAATAGAAATATTAATACACGGTGATGTACACCATGATGCAAATATTACATTTGATTCGTGAGATATGGTGAATGACATAAAAGACTTTGAATGTAATGATAACTTTTAATGAATTTTCAACTTCCCAGTATATGGAAAGTTCTTTTAATCGCCTCGAAAATCGAAATTGAAATTTTCAACATTTCTTCACGTTTTGATGTATTTAGAGTCATTTAAAGTGTTTTTTAAAAAATGAGATGTATGTGTGTGTACGTACGTATGTACGTGCGTTTGTGAAGAGTTTTTTCTACGAGCATAACTCACGTAGACAAAGTCGTATCGACTTTGTTGAGGTGCCAATCAAAGCGTCTATGCAATCTTAAAAGCTGATTAGTTTTTGGGACACTTTTGGTTCGCGATATAAAACGCATGACAGAAATGATCTTCAAAGGGTCAAAACAATAACCACCCCGAATGAAAAGTTGCGCTCAAAATTTTGATGACTGCGGCATAAGCACGGATTTTTTTTTCACGATTTGACATCAATGAGACTGATATTAGTTTTTTATTTCGCAGTTGGCCTTAACAACAAAATACAGTTAATAATCAGTTTTAATGGATGTTAAAATTAACAAACATTACAAATGATGAAGGATCAAGTAATTGGAGTCGAAAAAACAAAAAAAAATGCAATTTTTTATTTAATGATTACCGCAATTTTTTGTGATCAATTTTTCAAAAACGGTGGTGAATTGTCACGTTAGAGACTTTAGTCCTTAAAACCCTTTTAGAGTTTTTGTTTCAGACTTGCAAATTTTGAATTTAACTGTTGGTCATGATATGAGATAATTTTTTATATGAAAAATCATATAAATATTTTTTTGTACTCTCAAAAGATGAATGTATTGTTGGAAAAAGTCGCATGTTCATATTCAATGAACGAGTTGAGAAAAACAAAATGAATATTTAATTAATTTTTTTTTAAATTTAAGGGGGAGCCTGGTTTAGACGCTTCAGAAAATCGATGTTTTTTTGTTGCACAAATGTCTTCCTACATTATCCAAGAATGTGTCCGAAAAAATTTCAGAAGCAAATTCGAAATATTTTCGGAGTTACAGAAGAAATAGTGAGCAAGTGACGAGCAGGTATTCGAGCGGCCGGATCGCTAGGAGCGCGCGCGCAGCGCCCGTCGATCTATTGTACGTATTATAATGCAAAGGGACTAACGGTCCTTCGATATCCTATTAACTGTTCGTAGAAGGTCTTTATGGAGAATCAGAAGAGCAACTCTATGGGACCAGGAATCGCTGATTAGCATATTGATGCCGTAAGTTGGAAAAAAATTACGATTTTTTATATACGAAAACTTTCGCGCGATTTCTCGGCTTTTCAATTTTACGATTTTTCCTAATTGGCGGGAAAGAAAGAGAAAAGAATAAACGTCCTATCGTAACGGGACACAGTGCATGGTATTCGGGATTAAATTTTCTTCTAGTTGAACCTAAAAAAACCTTAAGAAAGTTAAGATTAACCTACTTTTTAAACAATCTAAAGTGAATTTTTTTCCGAAAAAATAAAGAATTTTTTTTTCAATTTGCGAAAAATTGTTGAATTTTTCACTTTTTCTGGAATTTTTTGGGTTTAACTAGAAACTATACTATTGAAAAATGAAAAAGAAATTGGTTCCTTTGTTTCAGATGGAAATTGCCACCAGGATCTTTCCCGCCACACGAGAAATACATACTCGAGGCGCCACGGCGAAATGCTTGTACGAAGGATAATATTACATGTATCTTAATAAAAAAAATTGAGAAGACTCCTAAAATATGTAATAATAAACACTGCAAGTTTCGTTTTAATCGGATATTTTTTCCCTCCCAAAAATAAACTCGAAAATATCGATTTTTTAAAGCGTCTAAAGCAGGCTCCCCCCTTAAGCAAGCTTTTTCATTATATATACACGGTACTGTAAAAACACCAATTATGTAAATGCTAATAAGTTTTGATTGGCTTAACAACAATGTGTTAAGAATAAGAGACATCAGATAATATCATTAGTAATAACGCTTTTTACATTGTGACTTTTATTGTTTATTTATTTTAATAATTTTTTTTTATGTGCAAATGAAATAAAACTTTGCTGTTTTTTACCAACATAATATTTTTACGACGATAAATTTTATAAACATTGATTACTGTATTTTGCGATTCCGACCAATGTTTTTTTTACGAAAAAACGCTATTTTTTCACTTTTTTAATAAATTAAAAAACGGCTACAGGATTTTTTTCATTCATTTAAAATAATCATGGAAATGATCAAATGCATCGATTGACTTCTTAACAATTTAGATCCTGTATTTGGTTCGCCAGATATAGTGCATGATAGAAATGAAATTGACGGTCATGGTGAATTTTAATTTTTTTGCGTTAATTTAATTTCTTTTGTAATCAAAAAAATTTTTGCAAGGTTTATTCAAAAACTATTCAAAACACATAATTAATTTAAAACATTCGTTACGTAAATCAATTTTTGAAGAAGAAAAACCCCTAAATTTTTGCACTTATATATCAAATTAGAAGACGATTCCAACAATATTTTCAAAAGCAAATCTTATATTTGGTTGACGAGACATGAAACATGACAGAAATGCCTTTAAAATGGGTCAAAACAAAAAAAAACCCAACCGAAGTTTACCAAAAAAAGAACCAGCTCCTGAAATTGCAAAGATGCTTTGACTGTCATATACCAATATGAAACAAGCAAAACAAAAAAAGCATCTGCAGAATGTTGCTCTTGAAATTAGCTAATGTTATCATTAGAATAGTAATTTTAAAATTGAAGTTCAAAAAACTAACAATCACAAGCTTCCGTCCCACGCATAAATGATATTCACGATCAGCGCACTAGATCCTTAGATTAGATTGGTAATAATTTTGAAATCAATTTCCAATCGTCACCAGGTTGTTAAGAATTTTTTTGAAATCAATCTCAAATCAAACAAGCCGTACGGTGTCACCCTTGAGGTCCACACGGTCAACTTTGCAGTAATATCTACACTAATATTGAAAATACTAATGAAAATAATACTACTTTATAAAATAATAATTAGAGCAACTCATAACAGGAATTGGAATGAGTTTATATTAATCATATCATCTACGGGCGCTTTCATTCAATACGTAATGCTCTTGGAGGATGGGAGGTGGATTTCTTTGATTGAATATTCACATGGATCAATCTGTGGGTGGTGGGGATAGGTTACCAAGCTTTTTCTACGTTATTTGCTATTTTCAAATCAATGCTTGAAGGACAAAAGGGCGCTGGCAAAAATGAATGGAGTTTTTGTTATTACGCCCACTGAAGAGATTCTGTCGTGTGGTGGCCATTTTGAATAATTGTGTCCAAAACCGCCATGACTTATAACAATCATTGAGGTTGTATTTGTTTATGATTTTCTATTTAACTTGGTTTGGCATTGCCTTATATGTACATATATTAGGTTGGAGTGAAAATGCTTGGAGAATATATTTTTTTTGAAATAGCATAGTTGTAAAAAGCTGCCTATGAATGAGTAAATGTAGTATGTTTAATATCATTTAATATATTATAACGGTTTGAGGTGCCCCAGCACAAAAAAAATTGATAAAAAGTATTATTTCGTCGTTTTTTGACAGCCCCAATTAGATGTATAAAAACCTTAATAATCTATTGGAATAGTATTTTTCATGTTGTTTGAAACCTATATTTTTATGTAATAATAAAAAATATATATAAAAATTCAGGGTTTATGGTGTTCCAAAATCTTTCAAATGAAATATAAATAAAGAATTTTGCAATAAAAATGCGAGACATATTTATGAAATATTTATTAAAAAATGTTACAACATATGCAATTAAGTAGAAAGGTCGCGTTTTGTATAGTAAAAAGGCATCATCTGTGGCGATTACAATCTGGCCCTGCGAAAACCATCACGTTTTTCCTCTCCACATACAGCACCTGAAGCTTCAGTTACGAGCTTGATGCAACGCTCCACGACTTGAGTATGAAAAGGAAAGAGTGCGATATTATTTTTCGTTCCAAGACCATTTTCTACAATTTCTTTTAAGGCATAGATAACCCTTTAGTTAAAGGTGGCTCATTAACAGTAATCTAATTATCGTGCCAAACAATAATATCAGTATAATGGGGAGCATTGAAATTAAATGATAGAACTTTGAATTTTTGGATTCCTGTGACTTTTTCGACCTTGCTTTCAGAATACGTTGGCAGGCCAGTTCACCGCATCACTTTGTTGTAATCTGCAAGCATGGCTTTAAGAAGATTTTCTTGATGACCAAAATATCCATTTCTTTGTTTAACTGGATCAATCACTTTCGTCAAATTATCGTTTAAATAGCGACTACAATTAATCGTAAACCACAAATGCTGTGCTCCATTTAAACACGAAGGATTGCATTCAATTTGAAACCACGTTTGCCCATCAACTTTCATCACGAAATTGGCTAATATAAGTAGATTGTCTTCCAGATCAGTCTTTGTGACATATAATCTTAAGATCCTGTTCGCAGTCGTTAGCCACCTGGATTGGTTCAGTGAACCGGGTTCTCTATTTACCAGGTCAGAAAGGAAAATACCAGTGCTAATGACAGTCATTATCTCAAGTAGATATGTTTGATCAGCGCATAGATCTTTAGTGATAACAGGAAGAAGCGTAGGTATAACGGCAAATTTCACAACTGGCTTTTTTTCATATTGTTGCAGTTCAGATCCTATTGGCCCTGAAAAACATCGAGGTCCTGTAGTTTCACCGTCCATATGTAACAAAAGGTGTCGTAGTGGCAATTCATTCGAATGAAGTGCACAGATAAACCATTGTAACGGTTTATGTATCTCTTCCTCTAACAGTCTAATGACACCGCCTTTCGATCCAGTATTTACTACTGTCCCTTTACAGCCCACTACAGATAACGCACTCAAGTCAACCGATTTATTATTTAAATATTTTATAATACTATCTTTGATTGCCCTAGCCGTTCCTGTCTGAACCGTGATATGACCAAAGAAAACACTCCCTGGTTTTGACACAATGACGTAATGATCTTCTTTTTGCCGTTTTCTATAGCATTTATCTTATTTCTTGACTGTTACCAACGTTTTATCTTTTCTACCATCAATGTAAAGACCAGGCATTGGTTGGTTGCGGCTAAAGTCTTGTAAAGCAGACCTTTTCTTTGCTCTTTCCCGTCGAACCTTCGAACGATCTATCACACTACTACGGTCACTTGGTGTAGTCATGCTCACGTCTTTCAAGACATCAGAAACTATAATAGCGGCAGACCTATCAGAAACTCCAGTACGATTGCAGGCAAGAGCTAAAGATGGGAGCTTTATACGCATCTGTTTTGGAGGCGGCTCAGCAACATCTTGTGTTGGTTTTTGATTAGGTCAAGGCGCCTGTATAGGTAAATTATCAGAAAAGCTGCTGCTGCTGCTAGTGTTGCTGCTGATAATGATTTCGTCAACTTGAGAATGAGAACAGGAAGGTTTTTCATAATTTTGTAGCTGTTTCAAACGAAATGACACCATTTCTTTTCGTTCTTGTTTTTTCTGGATTTTTTTTGTTGTGGTTACATCAATGCCTCCGCAAATCATTTTTCTAGTAGTCTTTTGATCTATTAAGAAATTTATTTCCTCTTTCGGTATGCGACTGCTTTTTTCACACGTACACTCCACAACTATTAACACATTTACAACTACTAATGTCGAATAATTTTTGGGAATCTTCTTTGAATTTGTGAATTTTCTCTTTATAGTTTTTACTATCTTGACGTCCTATGAATGGTTTCATTAACTTTCTATATTTTTTTGTGGTAAGCACTAATAATTTGCAATACTCTTTTTAAAATGACTGTTGGAAGCGAGGATTTATGCCATATTTCTAAGACACGGGCCGCAACTCTTTCTGAGATTTCTTGAACAGTCGGTTCTTTAGACGATTTTTCTGGCTTCAACTCATGCTTGATCAAAAGATGGTATTTCATAGCATCAAAGTAAGTCGGTAATAGAGAAGAGGAAAATACCTCGGGATCGCCAAACACGGGACATTTTGTCATTTGACGAGTCGCAACTTAAGTCATTTTTACTGTAAACAACAAAAAATGGAACTTAATGAAATTCATGAACGTCTTGGTTGGTTGGTTGGTTGTAGTGGCAGGCCTCTTTATCAAAAAGATGGCACACTTAGGCCAAGATAGGCCCATTGTGATACCACAAAGAGATAGGGTGCGGCACTAGAACCTGTGAGATGACGAGAACCATTTCGATTCTTGTATGAAGCCGGCTACGCAGCCGATATTTAAATCAGCTACTTCCGTGAGGCTGTCCAGGAATGGCGAGCCTAAGGTTTTCATGCGTTTCCTGGACAGTGCCGGGCATTCACACAGAAAGTGTTGGACCGTCTCTTCCTCTTCTTCCGATCTGCAACTCCGGCAGAAATCGTTGAAGGGAACGCCCAACCTTTCTGCGTGCCTGCCAATTAGACAGTGCCCCGTCAGTATGGACACGATAGAACTCAAGGTTTCTCGACTCGTGTTCAGGAGCTGCTTGGTGCGTCTGGAACTCAGTGCACGCCAAGTTTGCCTGGTTGTCCTGCAGGTTTCCTCCAATAACCAGGCTCTATTTGCAGCCTTGATGTAATGCTGCTTAAATCCTAGCTTTATAGAAGCTAAAGGTTGACTGACTTGGGGTGTGAGTGTATACTCCTGGAGCAAAGTGCCAGCTCGCTAAGGCATCCGCTTCGCAATTTCCCGGTATATCACTATGTCCCGGTACCCAGTGTAGAGTCACTTCACAGTGAAGTGACATCACGTTCAGCTGTGTACGGCATTCCATCACCATCATGGATGAGGTGTACACGTTGGACAGTGCTTGGATAGCAGCTTGACTGTCAGAGAAAATATTCAGGTTTCTTATGGAAATTTTCTGATTTCTCAGCCAGTCTACTGCCTTGTATATTGCAATGACCTCTGCCTGAAAAACACTGCAGTGGTCTGGAAGCCGGAAGGATAGTTTCAGGCCTAGCTGTTCTGAGAAAATGCCACAGCCAACTTTTCCGTCCATTTTGGAGCCATCAGTGTAGATGTCGACCGATTCCTGCATCCCACCTCTTTCTATTGCCCAGTCCTCCCTGCTTAGGATGACTGACCTGAAGCTGTGATGAAAGCAGGGAATCGGAGGCGCAAGGTCTACTACTCCTGGCGTTGGTCCATCAATCCGAAGTATGGTGGAGTGGCCAACATTTCCCTCTTGCCAGAGATGTAGTGCTTTTAATCGAATAGCAGAGCACTTGGCCTGCTGTCTCGCAAGGAGCTCCGTCGGGAGCCAATTGAATAGCATAAACAGTGCCTTTGTCGGGATAGTGCGTAAGGCCCCGGTGATTGCAATAGCTGCAATCCTTCTGACCCTGTTTAGCAGGTTTGCATTGGATGTTTTTGCAATAGCTGGCCACCAAACAACTGCGCCATACAGAAGAATTGGTTCCACTATCGCCGTATAGAGCCATGATACGATTTTGGGTTTCAATCCCCACTTTTTCCCAATGGCTCTTTTGCAGCAGTAGATTGCGCATGCCGCTTTTCGCGTTCTTTCTTCTATGTTCGCTTTCCGCGCAAGCTTGGAGTCCAGAATTAGACCCAAATACTTAACTTGATGAGACGGTATGAGACTTATCTCATCGAGTTTGGGTGGGAGAAATCGTGGAATTTTGTTTTCCGTTTTCTGCGGATTAATCTTCAGACCGCACTCTTTGCCCCACTTGGTAAGAATACTCAGGGCAAAGCTAAGTCTTTCAGATAGGGTGTTTACAAATTTGCCCGATATTGCTATTGCAATATCGTCTGCATAGGCTACGACCTTGCAGCCAGTCGCTTCTATTGTTGACAGGAGTTTGTCCACCACTAAGTTCCATAGAAGGGGTGATAGCACCCCACCTTGCGGGGTGCCTCTGCACGCCCTCCTTCTTAGGATGCTGTCTCCTAGTGTGGAGTTAATGCTCCTGCTACTTAGCAGTTGTACGATTAACCTTATCAGGTTATCATCCACATTGTTTTCCTCGAGTTCCTTCTCAATAGCCTTATGGCTGACGTTGTTGAATGCACCTTCGATGTCTAGAAAAACCGCCTGCGTATATTCTTTGATGCTTAGCGATTTTTCAATGTAGCTGGTGAGCGAGTGAAGAGCTGTTTCAACCGATCTCCCTTTTGTGTATGCGTGCTGTGCATTAGAGAGTGGTTGCAGGGTAGCTCTTAAATGAATCTCTATCAGCCGTTCCAGAGTTTTCAGCAGAAAAGAGGTCAGGCTGATAAGTCTATAGTCCTTAGGTGAGGAGTGGGATGTCTTGCCCGCTTTGGGTATGAAGACTATTTTAGCTTCTTTCCACCGCTGTGGAATGTAAGCCATCTGTAGACATGCTTTAAAAATGGCTCTTAGCCATGGAAGCGCTATATTGATTCCCTGCTGGATTTCAACGGGTGAGATATTGTCCATTCCAGGGGATTTAAAAGGTTGAAATGAGCTGATTGCCCAGCGTAGGAGCCTGTCATCTACAGGCACAGCGGCTGACAGGCAGTTCGGGGTCATATGTGGATCAGATTCATCAGCCGCATCCTCACTGCCCGGGAAGTGCGTGTCCATGAGAATGGCTAGCGTCTCAGAGCTGGATTTAGTCCAGACCCCATTCGCATCTTTGACAGACCCCAAAAATAAGGGGGAGCTCGTCATAACTTTACGCAGACGACTGACATTCTTGGAGTGTTCTATTTCTGCACAGAAACTTCTCCACGAGGAGCGTTTAGCTTTTCTGATGGAGCGTTTGAACTCCTTCAGTTTCAGTTTATAGGAAGACCAGTCATTGGATTCTTTGGCCCGATTGAAGGACTTCTTACATTCCTTCCGCAGCTCCGCAATGTCACTATTCCACCATGGGGGCTTATATTTCCCTCTAGGCTTCGTTGGACTACATGCAGATCTTGCTGCTTCGTTGAAGGTCGATGTAAGAGTCCCAACGGCTTCCTCCAGGCAACCTATGTCTTCAATCTTCGGAGGTCCACCCTCTAGTGCAGACTCGAATACTGCTTGGTACTTGACCCAGTCCATCCTTCTTTTATTAATGAAAGTTGGATTTTTGGGAGGGTCAAAAGCCACATCGAACATTATATATGAATGATCGGAGAACTAGCACTCTTGTGATACATGCCATCCTTTGAAAGCGTGATGCAAGTGCTCGTTCGCTAGAGTGATATCCAAAACTTCCCTACGGCTTGCCGTAATGAAGGTAGGATCCTCTCCTTTATTTACTAGGGCTAAGTCATGCGTTAAAATAAATTCGAAGAGTGACTCACCCCTATTGTTCATATCGGTGCTTCCCCAAATGCGATGATGGGCATTGGCGTCCGCCCCGATGACGAGATGGATGTTCCGTGCAGTGGCTTCTTTGACGATCCTCTGCAGGTTGATGGGAGGTGGCAAAACATCGTGTGCCGTATAGCAGGAGACAGCCCAAAGTGGTTTGGACTGCTTTTCCACTGCAATGGCAACGGTGTCTTGATCACTGAAATTATACAAGGTTAGAAACTTCAAGCCTTCCTTTATGATGATACAAGCTCTCGGTTTACCTGCTGTACTGAGGGATACTGTATTGTATCCCTTCATGTTGAAACCGAAAACCCGGTTTCCTACAACCCAAGGTTCCTGGGTCAGTATTAGCTCCTCGTCTTTTTGGGCCAGGTGGAGGAGCAGTGCGGCGGATGCCGCCTAAGAATGATGGAGGTTTATTTGCAGAAACCTCAGCATCACGACACAATGTTTTGTCCGCCTCCTCGTCAGATAAGGACATCTCCTCCTCGACCAGGTCGAGGGTTTGGAGAAGGTCCCCAGCCAACTCCGTGGTGGAGGTGGTGCTTCTTCCGTCGTCGGAGAGAATATCTGACTCGGAGGGGTTCACGGTCGGGTCTACTGTTGCTTCTACAGTCACCTCACTCCCACTCTCTTTGCTCGGTTCCCGTACTGCCTTCCCAGTACGGTCCTTGTGATATACTCGCAGGGTGATAGCCGAGAAACCGTAGCTTATCACCTCGCCCTTCGACTCCAACGGAGCTAGTGCCCCCTCGTTGAGGATAATGAGAGCCTCTCTCTGTCCATTGCTGGGCTCACTTACCTTGGCTACCTTCCAGTTGTCCACCGGAAGATCAGCATTGCTGAGCTTGATAAGCTCAACAATTTCCTCCGGTGTGGATGGCTCCGCCGGTATCCATGCCCTGGATCGAGGCCGATTCGGGATGTTTTCCCTGGAGACAGCGTCCAGCTTTGCTCCGGGCCAGACTTCTCCCAGTCTGCTAATAGCCTGCTTATATAGATCCGCTGAGCGTTGATCCGTGCAGGCTATCAGCTTAACGTGACCCTGGTACCAACCAGCATCACGGCAACTAGGTGTGGGGCCTAGGTTTGCCTCCAGTATGGGTTTTTTACACCCGAAGAAGAGCGATTTCCACCATCTTCCAGTTTGAACGTGAGATGGTTCCATCGCTGCTACTCCTGTCGATGACAGCCCATACCAGGCTGCCCTTAGCCACTTCACTAAAACTCCTGCCCTTGGCAGGATTGGGCGCGACCAATCTTGGTCTTTTGGTGACCTGCAGTTGGGCCCTCGGTTGATTCAGGGCTGCCTCACTATACCTGCATCTTTTGTGAGCAGCCCCTCCGTTTGCTAAAGAGGCTTTATGAGCCTCTACCGTTGATGTTGCCCATTCAAGGGAAATTTTATCCTTGTGGGAAAGCTCCTCAAGGGGTAAATCTTTCAGCCTTTTCAGGACTTTGAAGGCAGATCTTCTGTCCCTGTAAGCCGCAATTGAGGGGTTTTGCTGCTTCTTAACACCTGAAGTGAAATCAGTGTTGGAGGGCGCAGCGACAACCGTACGAGCCGGCTTATTCGTCGTTGCCTTGGTGCTGCCGCTAGCGCCAAATGGCTTACCTGAGGAGGTGCTTGTCCCTGGCATAGCTGCCTTGGTACATGCACCCCTCGAAGAAGTGGGGGGTAGGCTGGTCGTTGTTGTCCGATTGGACGTCACGGTCTTCTTCCCACCAGAAGGCCGCGTTACCTTTGTCCACTTCCCATCCGGGCTGAGTGGATCTTCTTTTATGTCGTTATTCTTTGAATTCATTGCAATTGGGTCCCCCCTCGCAGCCGCTATCTCCACTCGTTGTGCAGTCTCCCTGAGACCCCATGGTTGTCTATGCCGAAGCAGGGAGGCCATGCGACGGTTGGCACATTCCCTTATGAGGATATGTGCTCAGAGCCGGGCCAGGAACTAATCAGGAGTCTGAACTCAACTGAACCTACACGGCCAGACTAGTGGCGACGAGTTTCAAACGTACCG
>CAWWDL010000136.1:0-56000 GCA_963942545.1 Oxycera nigricornis | reverse complement strand
GCTGGCTGCAAACCCGGCTGGCTGTAAACCCGTCTGACTGCAAACCCGGTTGACTACAAATCCAGCAGTCTGCAAACCCGGCTGCCTGCAAACCAGGCTGCCTGTGAACCCAGCAGTCTGCAAACCCGGCTGCCTGCAAACCCAGCTGCCTGCAAACCCGGCTGCCTGCAACCCCAGCAGTCTGCAAAGCCGGCTGCCTGTAAACCCAGCAGTCTGCAAGTCCGGCTGCCTGCAAAGCCGGCTGCCTGTAAACCCAGCAGTCTGCAAACCCAACTGCCTGCAAACCTGGCTGGCTGCAAACCAGGCTGATTGTAAACCCGGCTGCCTGTAAACCCGGCTGCCTGTAAACCAGGCTGCCTGTAATCCCGGCTGCTTGTAAACCCGGCTGCCTGTAAACCCAGCAATCTGCAAGTCTGGCTGCCTGCAAACCAGGCTGTTTGTAAACCCGGCTGCCTGTAAACCCGGCAGCCTGTAAATCACGCTGCCTGTAAACCCGGCTGCATGTAAACCCGGCTGCCTGTAAACCCAGCAGTCAGCAAACCCGGCTGGCTGCAAACCCAGCAGTCTGCAAACCCAGCTACCAGTAAACCCGGCTGGCTGCATACCCGGCTGCCTGTAAACCCATCTGACTGCAAACCCGGTTGACTACAAATCCAGCAGTCTGCAAACCCGGCTGCCTGCAAACCAGGCTGCCTGTAAACCCAGCAGTCTGCAAACCAGGCTGCCTGCAAACCAGGCTGCCTGCAAACCAGGCTGATTGTAAACCCGGCTGCCTGTAAACAAGGCTGGCTGGAAACAAGGCTGCCTGTTGACAGTAACCCCTGTAGTGGATCTACACATGTCTACACAATCAATCAGCATTTTACTATAAACTAAACCCACAAATTAATAATCAATGAGCAATCGTAGAATATACAAATGCATAACTTACGATCACTTTGTAATGCTCACTTTGCATACTCGTTTCGCATTACACTCACACGAAAGTCAATTCATGTTGTCACTAAAAATAGACATATGAACGAATGTTTATACTAACCCATTGCGATCGCTCTAGACGAAGCGGCGCCTAGCATTGGCATGTGTAATGTACACACAAAGTACGAAACCTGAGTAGTCATTACTCATGGACTATTATGAGTGTTGCATATTACTCATGGACTATTATGAGTGTTACATTTCACTCATGGACTATTATGAGTGTTGCATTTTTAAATTGGGTCATATGGAAAAGTGCTGATCGATATTTTGATTGGTAGAATGAATTTACCATATTCAATTCTTCCAGTTTTAGAGTAGGGATTATGTATTAAGTAGAATAAAATATTAGAGTAGGGATTATATGTTAAGTTGTAAAAAGTGTATAAAAGGAAAGTGTACAAAAGAAAATATAGTCATAGTCTTACTTTTGACTCGTTTTTAATTATCTACTATTGCCGTAGTTTGGCAATACGCTCGAGCCGTAACTTGGCTTTAGAAGCGCTACAATTAAAGCGTAAGCAGTCGCTAAAAGTAAAACAGAATAAAAATATCGGCTAGCTTGGATCTTGAATCCTGCGCCAGATATGTGGCAATTAACTTGCCGGTAGGTACTTCAATTTAACCCTGTTCCCTCACTAAAAGTGCGCTATTCCTATACAGCGCTAAATCCCGGATCACACTTGAGGAATACAAGATCCGGCGTTCGGCGTCCAACACCGAGAAGGCATCTACTGCGACGAACTATCATTTAAATGCAAATCTTTTACATGGCGATCCTGCAACCGACGATCCTGCAACCGACGATCCAGTAAACTTCGAACATCTGAAGGATGATATACCACAGCATACGGAAGACCTTGAAGACGGTGAAATAGCCAATATAACAACAGATGAAGAGTTCCACAAGGCATTTGAAAGATGAGCACAAAAAAAACACGCGCCAACCGTACACGAGGAGTATGAGCTTAGTCCAAATCTACGAGCTCCACCATATAAGCCATCATCGCTACCTGGTCCACGTCCAAGGAAAATAGAGGACTTCATGAAACGAAGTGGAATAGATGAGCCACGTATAAATAAAATAAAACGTCGACAACGTGGAGGACGCAGATACAAAGAAAGGCGTGAAAAAGCTATACTTCACAGGCTAATACATATTTCGGCCAAGGAACAAAGGAGGCAATTTACGGAGCGGCTAAACAAACTTAAAGAAAAAAAAAAAAAAAAAAAATTGTATAAATAATTAAATTGTATCAGATATATATTAACTTCTTTAAACTATGGGAAATAATTGCAGTACTCAGGCTAATATTTTTATTGAATACAAACAAACAATAAGTACAACAATTGTTTTCTTAATAATAATGGCGTGCCTATATCTTTATAATAATAGTCAAAAAAGGTATGCAAGGAAGATAGTAGATAGGAATATCGGATTAGGACGAAACAATGTATAGCTGAAAGAAATTCTAATTGTCCTCACAGATGTCGGTGGAGAAGATAAAACAGATATTGTCTGAATTACAAAATAATTTAATAAATTTAAAGAAAACAAAGACCTATACGGTCAAAACTCTTAAAGAGAAATTAGAATACGCAATCGATGCAGAAACTGTAGGTAAAAACCTTTTTAACGACATTAAGGAAGGCAATGAGATAGAACTAAAATCGACATTTTCATCAGTTTGTAGAAACCTAATTACAAACCTGATACAACGGCTGAACGCTGCAAACATATTGGTAAAAATTGAAGACAATATCATCTACACAGAGATGGCAGAATTTAACATAGAATGTGCAATCAAGATTATACCCACATTTGATGGGAAGTTCGCTGAACTAGAGACATTTTTAACTATAATCAAATTAATAGAAAAAAAATTATCGGCAGAAGGTAAAATAGAGTTGCTGAATCTAGTTCTACACATTAAACTCAACACAAATGTGAGAACAGCAATAAACATTTCATCAATTACTAGTATCAATAATTTAGAAACAGAGCTACGACTCAGGTACAAAAATAATAAAACAGTACCCCAAATACATACACAGCTCGCAGGCATAACCCAGAAACGCATGCCCATAACGGCATACAAAGACAAAATATTATCTTTAATAAGTGATTTAAACCAATTACAAATTGGCACGTTAGGTGCAGATGTAAACCAAGCTGCTAAACAAGCAATACAGAGCATAAACGACACATATGCTCTTACTATATTCAAGAATGGTCTAAACGATCAAATTAGGGACACTGTGTTCGCAGCACGACCACAGACTTTCAGTGAAGCTATCACATTGGCCACTGAAATTGAGAACAATGAATCTCAACCTTCAACAATTATGTACGTAAATAAAAATAACAAGTACAATAATTTTAATGCCAGAAGACATAATAACCACAATGGTTATTATAATAGAAATGACAATCGTGGAAGTTCCAATCACCCACGCAATAATTTTAATAATAACTCGTATAGGACATATAATAGATACAATGATAGGAATTCTAATCCTACCAGAAATTTTAATAGAAATAAATTTGATAATAATACAGGAAGATATAATAACAATAATAACAGATACAACACTAGAAGGGTAAAATTGATAAACAACCAGGGAAACGTGACAAGTTCCCGAGAGGAATTAGGCAACCTCCCGGAAGAAGCATAGTTTTTGAAGCCGAAACAAAAAACAGTAATAAATACACTCTAGAGAATAAGGTATACAGAATAACGGGTATGAGCACAAACTATATAAAAATATATAACAAAAATGAACATAGATATCTACAACTATTAATAGATACTGGAGCCGACATCTCCATATACAAGAGTAATAATTTAAGTTCATGTGCTATACAAGCACAAAACAGGTGCAAACTCACGGGCATAACAAACGAAACTACAATGTCACTCGGAACTATCAAACTAAATTTCAACATTGAAGATATCATTATATCAAATACATTTCATGCGGTAGATGAGAAATTCCCTATCGAAACTGATGGCATTATAGGACGAGACATGCTAATCAAGTATATGTGCAAAATTGACTACGAAACGTATACCATATCCTTCAGTACACAAGACAGAGATATAGTGTTACCAATGTACACTACAAAAGCTAACATGGCACACATAACTATTCCCGCAAGAACAGAAGCGATAATACCCATAGACGTAGACAGATCGGAAGACAGCATAATACTAAACAAAGAAATCGAAAAAGGGATATTCTTAAGCAATTGCATAATTCCAGCGAAAGGTATATGTCATGTGAAAATACTCAATACTAACGAACATGACATAACTCTGAAAAACTTTCAAACAGAGGTAGAACCACTGAGGAATTATGACGTATTAAAGACAACTCGGAAATTTGACAAAAAACGATTAGACGAACTATTAAACGTAATTAATACCAACAGTCTCGATGAACAAGCAAACAAGAGTTTGCAAGAAATTATAATGGAATACCAAGACGTTTTCCATCTGGAAGGTGAATACCTCACAAAAAATAATTTCTACCAACAAAAGCTGAACACTTGCGACGAAAACCCAGTCTACATAAAAAATTATAGATTACCACAAACTCAGAATGAAGAAATTCTTAGGCAAGTACGGGAACTAAAAGATAATGATATTATCGAACAATCCACAAGCCCGTACAACTCTCCATTGTTAGTGGTACCTAAGAAAAGCTCGGATGACACCAAGAAGTGGAGATTAGTCGTTGATTTCAGAAAACTGAACGACAAACTGGTGAACGATAAATTTCCTTTGACAAGGTTAGAAGACGTCCTAGACAAACTAGGTAGGGCAAAGTACTTTTCAACCTTAGATATGACTAGTTCGTTCCACCAGATTGAACTGGAAAAAGAATCAAGACATTTAACCGCTTTTTCCACCAATGATGGACACTATCAATTCAAAAGATTACCTTTTGGATTGAAAATATCATCAAACAGCTTCCAAAGGATGCTCACTATTGCCTTAACTGGTCTAAGTGACTCAGCATTCTTATACGTAGACGACATCATGGTTTTCGGATGTAGCATGAAACATCATAATGAAAATTTAAGAACAGTTTTACAGAGACTTCGTAAGTACAATTTGAAGTTAAATGCAAATAAATGCAAATTTTTAAAATCAGAAGTAGTGTATTTAGGACACCTTATTACAGCAGATGGTATAAGAACAGACCCTGCTAAGCATGAAGTAATTAAAAATTATCCCATCCCAAAGACCGCGGATGACGTGCGAAGATTCGTAGCTTTCTGCAACTATTATCGACGTTTCATACCAAACTTTGCAGAAACGGCAAAGAGTTTGAACTCTCTTTTAAAGAAAAAAGCACCGTTTGTTTGGGAAGAAGAACAGCAAAAAGCATACGAACTTTTAAAACGCAAACTGATTTCACCTCCTATACTACAATACCCAGATTTTGAAAGACCCTTCATACTTACTACAGATGCGTCAAATTTCGCACTAGGTGCTATACTATCGCAAGGAGAAATTGGTTCAGATCTACCAATCTCGTACGCGAGCAAATCCTTAAATAAGCACGAATTGAATAAACCTATCATAGAAAAGGAACTATTGGCGATACATTGGGGCATAAACTTTTTTAGGCCATATTTATATGGACGGAAGTTTATAGTCGTATCAGACCACAGACCTTTGGTATCATTGTTTACACATAAAAATCCATCTTCAAAACTTACTAGAATACGTCTAGATTTATCGGACTACGATTTCGAGATCATATACAAAAAGGGTAATATAAATACAAATGTGGATGCGCTGTCAAGAATACAAATGAACACTGAAATGCTAAAATCCATGATACCTCCGACAAACGATGAAAATATTAGCAAAAAATTATTGGCGATAACAAGAAGTAAAACGAAAAAGGTACAAAGTGAAAATAAAAATACAGAAATCGACAAGCAAAGTGGCAACCAAAACGAAGAGATTGATCACCTCCATGCGTTTGATTGCACTTCTTTGTCAGATATTAAAGGGGCGATGAAACTGAAATTTTATATGCTAGCTAGCAAGAAATACAAGAGAGATGATATATCTATAACTAAAGAGAAAGATTTTATAGTAGTGCGCTACAGTGATAAAGTTGTTGAGAAACCAGTTTCCTTCAACGATAAGCTGAAAGTTCATGATAACAACAACGATAATTCATACACGAAATTAGTTTCTGTCATGAAGAAGTTGTTAATATATTCAAAGAACAATAGCATAAATGCACTATCTTTATCCTCTAATGATGATATATTCAGGTACGTACCGAGAAATGAATTCAAGAAATTATTTAATGCGTTGCAACGAGAAGAAATTTATAAGTTAAAAATATTAATATACAGACCGCCCATAAGAATTCAAGACGTCAAAAAGCAAAATGAATTAATTATTGAGTACCACAATTCGCCACATGGAGGACACATAGGAGTACATAAAACATTGCTAAAATTGAAACAGAGATACTGTTGGAAGGATATGAAGAAAATGGTCAAAAAACATATAAACCAATGTGAAAAGTGCAAAATGAATAAAATAACTAAGCACACCAAAGAGAAAATGATAAAAACCGAGACTCCATCTACTAGCTTCGAGATCGTAAGCGCAGACATTGTTGGCCCGTTGAGAATTTCCAACAACTACAGATACATTCTCACTATTCAGTGCGAATTAACGAAATTTATAACTGCCATACCCATAGAGACTAAGGATGCTACCACAGTAGCAAAAGCTATAGTAAATAAATTTATCTTATTATACGGTCATTTCAAGATTCTAAAAACGGACTTAGGGACAGAATTTACAAACAGTCTAATGAAAGAAGTATGCGAGTTACTACATATAAAACAAATATTTTCAACCCCTTACCATCATGAGTCGTTAGGTGTAATAGAAAGGAACCACCGCGTATTAAACGAATACTTACTGTCCTTCGTTGATAACAACAACTGGGACGAATGGATACCTTTCTATACATTTTCATACAATACAACTCCACACATTGACACAAATTATACACCTTACGAACTAGTATTCGGCAAACTATCCTATTTACCAAATGACATTTTAAGCGATTCAGAAGAAATATACAATTTAGAGAATTACAGAAATGAATTAAAAATTAGATTAAAAATGTCTCTAACAAAAGCAAAGGACTTAATTGAAAAAGCTAAAATGATTAGAACAAATAAAGAATGTTATTCAAAACCATTAAACATAGGAATAGACGATCTTGTTTTATTAAAAGTAGAGAACAGAAGAAAACATGAGAAACCGTATAAAGGTCCATTTAAAGTACTAAGTAAAAATAATGTAAATACACTATTGGAAATAGATAATAAGAAAAAATGGATACACAATAATAGACTTAAGATTTTCAAAAAAAAAAAAAAGGGGAATAACAATGAATAAAAATATAATATAAGACATGTAAAAATACCTAAAATAAGTCTCGAGTTTGTACCCAAACTCTCACCTCAAAAGGTTAAGGGTGTAGTGGATCTACACATATCTACACAATCAATCAGCATTTTACTATAAACTAAACCCACAAATTAATAATCAATGAGCAATCGTAGAATATACAAATGCATAACTTACGATCACTTTGTAATGCTCACTTTGCATACTCGTTTCGCATTACACTCACACGAAAGTCAATTCATGTTGTCACTAAAAATAGACATATGAACGAATGTTTATACTAACCCATTGCGATCGCTCTAGACGAAGCGGCGCCTAGCATTGGCATGTGTAATGTACACACAAAGTACGAAACCTGAGTAGTCATTACTCATGGACTATTATGAGTGTTGCATATTACTCATGGACTATTATGAGTGTTACATTTCACTCATGGACTATTATGAGTGTTGCATTTTTAAATTGGGTCATATGGAAAAGTGCTGATCGATATTTTGATTGGTAGAATGAATTTACCATATTCAATTCTTCCAGTTTTAGAGTAGGGATTATGTATTAAGTAGAATAAAATATTAGAGTAGGGATTATATGTTAAGTTGTAAAAAGTGTATAAAAGGAAAGTGTACAAAAGAAAATATAGTCATAGTCTTACTTTTGACTCGTTTTTAATTATCTACTATTGCCGTAGTTTGGCAATACGCTCGAGCCGTAACTTGGCTTTAGAAGCGCTACAATTAAAGCGTAAGCAGTCGCTAAAAGTAAAACAGAATAAAAATATCGGCTAGCTTGGATCTTGAATCCTGCGCCAGATATGTGGCAATTAACTTGCCGGTAGGTACTTCAATTTAACCCTGTTCCCTCACTAAAAGTGCGCTATTCCTATACAGCGCTAAATCCCGGATCACACTTGAGGAATACAAGATCCGGCGTTCGGCGTCCAACACCGAGAAGGCATCTACTGCGACGAACTATCATTTAAATGCAAATCTTTTACTTTTTCTCTCTTTATTTTGATTTCCCTCTTTAACTATCAATTGATCGTATTTTATGTACGCAAAATTTCCTTTTGCACGTTCTTCTATAAGTTTTGGCTTTAATTCTTTTCGCTTTTCTAGTACTTCTTTCGGAAAATCTTCGGTGACGTATACCTCTTTTAAGTTCCTCTTTATTTTCAGTATCTCACTCTTTTTCCAGATGTTTGCAAAAACAATAAGAAAATGTTGCCAGAAAATGTTGCTAGAAAATGTTGCTAAGAAATGTTGCTAGAAAATGATGCTAGAAAATGTTGCTAGAAAATGTTGCTAAGAAATGTTGCTAGAAAATGTTGCTAGAAAATGTTGCTAAGAAATGTTGCTAAGAAATGTTGCTAGAAAATGTTGCTAGAAAATGTTGCTAAGAAATGTTGCTAGAAAATGTTGCCAGAAAATGTTGCTAGAAAATGTTGCCAAGAAATGTTGCCAAGAAATGTTGCTGTTAAAAGTTGCCAGGAAATGTTGCTGCAAAGCGTTGCTAGAAAATGTTACTGGAAAGTGTAGCTTCAAAAGTTTGCTGGAAAGTTGCGGGCAAATGTTCCTAGAAACGCCTGCCCGATATTATTTTGCATAACGTTGCCGACTTTTCTTCGAAATGTTGCTTTGGGTCCTGTTTGCCCACCTTCTTAATCGTTAGCTGTTCGGTGGTAATTTCCTTTTTGTCTTCGACAACATCGAACAGCCTTACTGAAATTTTTATTTTTCTCTCTTTATTTTGATTTCCCTCTTTAACTATCAATTGATCGTATTTTATGTACGCAAAATTTCCTTTTGCACGTTCTTCTATAAGTTTTGGCTTTAATTCTTTTCGCTTTTCTAGTACTTCTTTCGGAAAATCTTCGGTGACGTATACCTCTTTTAAGTTCCTCTTTATTTTCAGTATCTCACTCTTTTTCCAGATGTTTGCAAAAACAATAAGAAAATGTTGCCAGAAAATGTTGCTAGAAAATGTTGCTAAGAAATGTTGCTAGAAAATGATGCTAGAAAATGTTGCTAGAAAATGTTGCTAAGAAATGTTGCTAGAAAATGTTGCTAGAAAATGTTGCTAAGAAATGTTGCTAAGAAATGTTGCTAGAAAATGTTGCTAGTAAATGTTGCTAAGAAATGTTGCTAGAAAATGTTGCCAGAAAATGTTGCTAGAAAATGTTGCCAAGAAATGTTGCCAAGAAATGTTGCTGTTAAAAGTTGCCAGGAAATGTTGCTGCAAAGCGTTGCTAGAAAATGTTACTGGAAAGTGTAGCTTCAAAAGTTTGCTGGAAAGTTGCGGGCAAATGTTCCTAGAAACGCCTGCCCGATATTATTTTGCATAACGTTGCCGACTTTTCTTCGAAATGTTGCTTTGGGTCCTGTTTGCCCACCTTCTTAATCGTTAGCTGTTCGGTGGTAATTTCCTTTTTGTCTTCGACAACATCGAACAGCCTTACTGAAATTTTTATTTTTCTCTCTTTATTTTGATTTCCCTCTTTAACTATCAATTGATCGTATTTTATGTACGCAAAATTTCCTTTTGCACGTTCTTCTATAAGTTTTGGCTTTAATTCTTTTCGCTTTTCTAGTACTTCTTTCGGAAAATCTTCGGTGACGTATACCTCTTTTAAGTTCCTCTTTATTTTCAGTATCTCACTCTTTTTCCAGATGTTTGCAAAAACAATAAGAAAATGTTGCCAGAAAATGTTGCTAGAAAATGTTGCTAAGAAATGTTGCTAGAAAATGATGCTAGAAAATGTTGCTAGAAAATGTTGCTAAGAAATGTTGCTAGAAAATGTTGCTAGAAAATGTTGCTAAGAAATGTTGCTAAGAAATGTTGCTAGAAAATGTTGCTAGAAAATGTTGCTAAGAAATGTTGCTAGAAAATGTTGCCAGAAAATGTTGCTAGAAAATGTTGCCAAGAAATGTTGCCAAGAAATGTTGCTGTTAAAAGTTGCCAGGAAATGTTGCTGCAAAGCGTTGCTAGAAAATGTTACTGGAAAGTGTAGCTTCAAAAGTTTGCTGGAAAGTTGCGGGCAAATGTTCCTAGAAACGCCTGCCCGATATTATTTTGCATAACGTTGCCGACTTTTCTTCGAAATGTTGCTTTGGGTCCTGTTTGCCCACCTTCTTAATCGTTAGCTGTTCGGTGGTAATTTCCTTTTTGTCTTCGACAACATCGAACAGCCTTACTGAAATTTTTATTTTTCTCTCTTTATTTTGATTTCCCTCTTTAACTATCAATTGATCGTATTTTATGTACGCAAAATTTCCTTTTGCACGTTCTTCTATAAGTTTTGGCTTTAATTCTTTTCGCTTTTCTAGTACTTCTTTCGGAAAATCTTCGGTGACGTATACCTCTTTTAAGTTCCTCTTTATTTTCAGTATCTCACTCTTTTTCCAGATGTTTGCAAAAACAATAAGAAAATGTTGCCAGAAAATGTTGCTAGAAAATGTTGCTAAGAAATGTTGCTAGAAAATGTTGCTAGAAAATGTTGCTAGAAAATGTTGCTAAGAAATGTTGCTAGAAAATGTTGCTAGAAAATGTTGCTAAGAAATGTTGCTAAGAAATGTTGCTAGAAAATGTTGCTAGAAAATGTTGCTAAGAAATGTTGCTAGAAAATGTTGCCAGAAAATGTTGCTAGAAAATGTTGCCAAGAAATGTTGCCAAGAAATGTTGCTGTTAAAAGTTGCCAGGAAATGTTGCTGCAAAGCGTTGCTAGAAAATGTTACTGGAAAGTGTAGCTTCAAAAGTTTGCTGGAAAGTTGCGGGCAAATGTTCCTAGAAACGCCTGCCCGATATTATTTTGCATAACGTTGCCGACTTTTCTTCGAAATGTTGCTTTGGGTCCTGTTTGCCCACCTTCTTAATCGTTAGCTGTTCGGTGGTAATTTCCTTTTTGTCTTCGACAACATCGAACAGCCTTACTGAAATTTTTATTTTTCTCTCTTTATTTTGATTTCCCTCTTTAACTATCAATTGATCGTATTTTATGTACGCAAAATTTCCTTTTGCACGTTCTTCTATAAGTTTTGGCTTTAATTCTTTTCGCTTTTCTAGTACTTCTTTCGGAAAATCTTCGGTGACGTATACCTCTTTTAAGTTCCTCTTTATTTTCAGTATCTCACTCTTTTTCCAGATGTTTGCAAAAACAATAAGAAAATGTTGCCAGAAAATGTTGCTAGAAAATGTTGCTAAGAAATGTTGCTAGAAAATGATGCTAGAAAATGTTGCTAGAAAATGTTGCTAAGAAATGTTGCTAGAAAATGTTGCTAGAAAATGTTGCTAAGAAATGTTGCTAAGAAATGTTGCTAGAAAATGTTGCTAGAAAATGTTGCTAAGAAATGTTGCTAGAAAATGTTGCCAGAAAATGTTGCTAGAAAATGTTGCCAAGAAATGTTGCCAAGAAATGTTGCTGTTAAAAGTTGCCAGGAAATGTTGCTGCAAAGCGTTGCTAGAAAATGTTACTGGAAAGTGTAGCTTCAAAAGTTTGCTGGAAAGTTGCGGGCAAATGTTCCTAGAAACGCCTGCCCGATATTATTTTGCATAACGTTGCCGACTTTTCTTCGAAATGTTGCTTTGGGTCCTGTTTGCCCACCTTCTTAATCGTTAGCTGTTCGGTGGTAATTTCCTTTTTGTCTTCGACAACATCGAACAGCCTTACTGAAATTTTTATTTTTCTCTCTTTATTTTGATTTCCCTCTTTAACTATCAATTGATCGTATTTTATGTACGCAAAATTTCCTTTTGCACGTTCTTCTATAAGTTTTGGCTTTAATTCTTTTCGCTTTTCTAGTACTTCTTTCGGAAAATCTTCGGTGACGTATACCTCTTTTAAGTTCCTCTTTATTTTCAGTATCTCACTCTTTTTCCAGATGTTTGCAAAAACAATAAGAAAATGTTGCCAGAAAATGTTGCTAGAAAATGTTGCTAAGAAATGTTGCTAGAAAATGTTGCTAGAAAATGTTGCTAGAAAATGTTGCTAAGAAATGTTGCTAGAAAATGTTGCTAGAAAATGTTGCTAAGAAATGTTGCTAAGAAATGTTGCTAGAAAATGTTGCTAGTAAATGTTGCTAAGAAATGTTGCTAGAAAATGTTGCCAGAAAATGTTGCTAGAAAATGTTGCCAAGAAATGTTGCCAAGAAATGTTGCTGTTAAAAGTTGCCAGGAAATGTTGCTGCAAAGCGTTGCTAGAAAATGTTACTGGAAAGTGTAGCTTCAAAAGTTTGCTGGAAAGTTGCGGGCAAATGTTCCTAGAAACGCCTGCCCGATATTATTTTGCATAACGTTGCCGACTTTTCTTCGAAATGTTGCTTTGGGTCCTGTTTGCCCACCTTCTTAATCGTTAGCTGTTCGGTGGTAATTTCCTTTTTGTCTTCGACAACATCGAACAGCCTTACTGAAATTTTTATTTTTCTCTCTTTATTTTGATTTCCCTCTTTAACTATCAATTGATCGTATTTTATGTACGCAAAATTTCCTTTTGCACGTTCTTCTATAAGTTTTGGCTTTAATTCTTTTCGCTTTTCTAGTACTTCTTTCGGAAAATCTTCGGTGACGTATACCTCTTTTAAGTTCCTCTTTATTTTCAGTATCTCACTCTTTTTCCAGATGTTTGCAAAAACAATAAGAAAATGTTGCCAGAAAATGTTGCTAGAAAATGTTGCTAAGAAATGTTGCTAGAAAATGTTGCTAGAAAATGTTGCTAGAAAATGTTGCTAAGAAATGTTGCTAGAAAATGTTGCTAGAAAATGTTGCTAAGAAATGTTGCTAAGAAATGTTGCTAGAAAATGTTGCTAGAAAATGTTGCTAAGAAATGTTGCTAGAAAATGTTGCCAGAAAATGTTGCTAGAAAATGTTGCCAAGAAATGTTGCCAAGAAATGTTGCTGTTAAAAGTTGCCAGGAAATGTTGCTGCAAAGCGTTGCTAGAAAATGTTACTGGAAAGTGTAGCTTCAAAAGTTTGCTGGAAAGTTGCGGGCAAATGTTCCTAGAAACGCCTGCCCGATATTATTTTGCATAACGTTGCCGACTTTTCTTCGAAATGTTGCTTTGGGTCCTGTTTGCCCACCTTCTTAATCGTTAGCTGTTCGGTGGTAATTTCCTTTTTGTCTTCGACAACATCGAACAGCCTTACTGAAATTTTTATTTTTCTCTCTTTATTTTGATTTCCCTCTTTAACTATCAATTGATCGTATTTTATGTACGCAAAATTTCCTTTTGCACGTTCTTCTATAAGTTTTGGCTTTAATTCTTTTCGCTTTTCTAGTACTTCTTTCGGAAAATCTTCGGTGACGTATACCTCTTTTAAGTTCCTCTTTATTTTCAGTATCTCACTCTTTTTCCAGATGTTTGCAAAAACAATAAGAAAATGTTGCCAGAAAATGTTGCTAGAAAATGTTGCTAAGAAATGTTGCTAGAAAATGATGCTAGAAAATGTTGCTAGAAAATGTTGCTAAGAAATGTTGCTAGAAAATGTTGCTAGAAAATGTTGCTAAGAAATGTTGCTAAGAAATGTTGCTAGAAAATGTTGCTAGAAAATGTTGCTAAGAAATGTTGCTAGAAAATGTTGCCAGAAAATGTTGCTAGAAAATGTTGCCAAGAAATGTTGCCAAGAAATGTTGCTGTTAAAAGTTGCCAGGAAATGTTGCTGCAAAGCGTTGCTAGAAAATGTTACTGGAAAGTGTAGCTTCAAAAGTTTGCTGGAAAGTTGCGGGCAAATGTTCCTAGAAACGCCTGCCCGATATTATTTTGCATAACGTTGCCGACTTTTCTTCGAAATGTTGCTTTGGGTCCTGTTTGCCCACCTTCTTAATCGTTAGCTGTTCGGTGGTAATTTCCTTTTTGTCTTCGACAACATCGAACAGCCTTACTGAAATTTTTATTTTTCTCTCTTTATTTTGATTTCCCTCTTTAACTATCAATTGATCGTATTTTATGTACGCAAAATTTCCTTTTGCACGTTCTTCTATAAGTTTTGGCTTTAATTCTTTTCGCTTTTCTAGTACTTCTTTCGGAAAATCTTCGGTGACGTATACCTCTTTTAAGTTCCTCTTTATTTTCAGTATCTCACTCTTTTTCCAGATGTTTGCAAAAACAATAAGAAAATGTTGCCAGAAAATGTTGCTAGAAAATGTTGCTAAGAAATGTTGCTAGAAAATGTTGCTAGAAAATGTTGCTAAGAAATGTTGCTAGAAAATGTTGCTAGAAAATGTTGCTAAGAAATGTTGCTAAGAAATGTTGCTAGAAAATGTTGCTAGAAAATGTTGCTAAGAAATGTTGCTAGAAAATGTTGCCAGAAAATGTTGCTAGAAAATGTTGCCAAGAAATGTTGCCAAGAAATGTTGCTGTTAAAAGTTGCCAGGAAATGTTGCTGCAAAGCGTTGCTAGAAAATGTTACTGGAAAGTGTAGCTTCAAAAGTTTGCTGGAAAGTTGCGGGCAAATGTTCCTAGAAACGCCTGCCCGATATTATTTTGCATAACGTTGCCGACTTTTCTTCGAAATGTTGCTTTGGGTCCTGTTTGCCCACCTTCTTAATCGTTAGCTGTTCGGTGGTAATTTCCTTTTTGTCTTCGACAACATCGAACAGCCTTACTGAAATTTTTATTTTTCTCTCTTTATTTTGATTTCCCTCTTTAACTATCAATTGATCGTATTTTATGTACGCAAAATTTCCTTTTGCACGTTCTTCTATAAGTTTTGGCTTTAATTCTTTTCGCTTTTCTAGTACTTCTTTCGGAAAATCTTCGGTGACGTATACCTCTTTTAAGTTCCTCTTTATTTTCAGTATCTCACTCTTTTTCCAGATGTTTGCAAAAACAATAAGAAAATGTTGCCAGAAAATGTTGCTAGAAAATGTTGCTAAGAAATGTTGCTAGAAAATGTTGCTAGAAAATGTTGCTAAGAAATGTTGCTAGAAAATGTTGCTAGAAAATGTTGCTAAGAAATGTTGCTAAGAAATGTTGCTAGAAAATGTTGCTAGAAAATGTTGCTAAGAAATGTTGCTAGAAAATGTTGCCAGAAAATGTTGCTAGAAAATGTTGCCAAGAAATGTTGCCAAGAAATGTTGCTGTTAAAAGTTGCCAGGAAATGTTGCTGCAAAGCGTTGCTAGAAAATGTTACTGGAAAGTGTAGCTTCAAAAGTTTGCTGGAAAGTTGCGGGCAAATGTTCCTAGAAACGCCTGCCCGATATTATTTTGCATAACGTTGCCGACTTTTCTTCGAAATGTTGCTTTGGGTCCTGTTTGCCCACCTTCTTAATCGTTAGCTGTTCGGTGGTAATTTCCTTTTTGTCTTCGACAACATCGAACAGCCTTACTGAAATTTTTATTTTTCTCTCTTTATTTTGATTTCCCTCTTTAACTATCAATTGATCGTATTTTATGTACGCAAAATTTCCTTTTGCACGTTCTTCTATAAGTTTTGGCTTTAATTCTTTTCGCTTTTCTAGTACTTCTTTCGGAAAATCTTCGGTGACGTATACCTCTTTTAAGTTCCTCTTTATTTTCAGTATCTCACTCTTTTTCCAGATGTTTGCAAAAACAATAAGAAAATGTTGCCAGAAAATGTTGCTAGAAAATGTTGCTAAGAAATGTTGCTAGAAAATGTTGCTAGAAAATGTTGCTAAGAAATGTTGCTAGAAAATGTTGCTAGAAAATGTTGCTAAGAAATGTTGCTAAGAAATGTTGCTAGAAAATGTTGCTAGAAAATGTTGCTAAGAAATGTTGCTAGAAAATGTTGCCAGAAAATGTTGCTAGAAAATGTTGCCAAGAAATGTTGCCAAGAAATGTTGCTGTTAAAAGTTGCCAGGAAATGTTGCTGCAAAGCGTTGCTAGAAAATGTTACTGGAAAGTGTAGCTTCAAAAGTTTGCTGGAAAGTTGCGGGCAAATGTTCCTAGAAACGCCTGCCCGATATTATTTTGCATAACGTTGCCGACTTTTCTTCGAAATGTTGCTTTGGGTCCTGTTTGCCCACCTTCTTAATCGTTAGCTGTTCGGTGGTAATTTCCTTTTTGTCTTCGACAACATCGAACAGCCTTACTGAAATTTTTATTTTTCTCTCTTTATTTTGATTTCCCTCTTTAACTATCAATTGATCGTATTTTATGTACGCAAAATTTCCTTTTGCACGTTCTTCTATAAGTTTTGGCTTTAATTCTTTTCGCTTTTCTAGTACTTCTTTCGGAAAATCTTCGGTGACGTATACCTCTTTTAAGTTCCTCTTTATTTTCAGTATCTCACTCTTTTTCCAGATGTTTGCAAAAACAATAAGAAAATGTTGCCAGAAAATGTTGCTAGAAAATGTTGCTAAGAAATGTTGCTAGAAAATGTTGCTAGAAAATGTTGCTAGAAAATGTTGCTAAGAAATGTTGCTAGAAAATGTTGCTAAGAAATGTTGCTAAGAAATGTTGCTAGAAAATGTTGCTAGAAAATGTTGCTAAGAAATGTTGCTAGAAAATGTTGCCAGAAAATGTTGCTAGAAAATGTTGCCAAGAAATGTTGCCAAGAAATGTTGCTGTTAAAAGTTGCCAGGAAATGTTGCTGCAAAGCGTTGCTAGAAAATGTTACTGGAAAGTGTAGCTTCAAAAGTTTGCTGGAAAGTTGCGGGCAAATGTTCCTAGAAACGCCTGCCCGATATTATTTTGCATAACGTTGCCGACTTTTCTTCGAAATGTTGCTTTGGGTCCTGTTTGCCCACCTTCTTAATCGTTAGCTGTTCGGTGGTAATTTCCTTTTTGTCTTCGACAACATCGAACAGCCTTACTGAAATTTTTATTTTTCTCTCTTTATTTTGATTTCCCTCTTTAACTATCAATTGATCGTATTTTATGTACGCAAAATTTCCTTTTGCACGTTCTTCTATAAGTTTTGGCTTTAATTCTTTTCGCTTTTCTAGTACTTCTTTCGGAAAATCTTCGGTGACGTATACCTCTTTTAAGTTCCTCTTTATTTTCAGTATCTCACTCTTTTTCCAGATGTTTGCAAAAACAATAAGAAAATGTTGCCAGAAAATGTTGCTAGAAAATGTTGCTAAGAAATGTTGCTAGAAAATGTTGCTAGAAAATGTTGCTAAGAAATGTTGCTAGAAAATGTTGCTAGAAAATGTTGCTAAGAAATGTTGCTAAGAAATGTTGCTAGAAAATGTTGCTAGAAAATGTTGCTAAGAAATGTTGCTAGAAAATGTTGCCAGAAAATGTTGCTAGAAAATGTTGCCAAGAAATGTTGCCAAGAAATGTTGCTGTTAAAAGTTGCCAGGAAATGTTGCTGCAAAGCGTTGCTAGAAAATGTTACTGGAAAGTGTAGCTTCAAAAGTTTGCTGGAAAGTTGCGGGCAAATGTTCCTAGAAACGCCTGCCCGATATTATTTTGCATAACGTTGCCGACTTTTCTTCGAAATGTTGCTTTGGGTCCTGTTTGCCCACCTTCTTAATCGTTAGCTGTTCGGTGGTAATTTCCTTTTTGTCTTCGACAACATCGAACAGCCTTACTGAAATTTTTATTTTTCTCTCTTTATTTTGATTTCCCTCTTTAACTATCAATTGATCGTATTTTATGTACGCAAAATTTCCTTTTGCACGTTCTTCTATAAGTTTTGGCTTTAATTCTTTTCGCTTTTCTAGTACTTCTTTCGGAAAATCTTCGGTGACGTATACCTCTTTTAAGTTCCTCTTTATTTTCAGTATCTCACTCTTTTTCCAGATGTTTGCAAAAACAATAAGAAAATGTTGCCAGAAAATGTTGCTAGAAAATGTTGCTAAGAAATGTTGCTAGAAAATGTTGCTAGAAAATGTTGCTAGAAAATGTTGCTAAGAAATGTTGCTAGAAAATGTTGCTAAGAAATGTTGCTAAGAAATGTTGCTAAGAAATGTTGCTAGAAAATGTTGCTAGAAAATGTTGCTAAGAAATGTTGCTAGAAAATGTTGCCAGAAAATGTTGCTAGAAAATGTTGCCAAGAAATGTTGCCAAGAAATGTTGCTGTTAAAAGTTGCCAGGAAATGTTGCTGCAAAGCGTTGCTAGAAAATGTTACTGGAAAGTGTAGCTTCAAAAGTTTGCTGGAAAGTTGCGGGCAAATGTTCCTAGAAACGCCTGCCCGATATTATTTTGCATAACGTTGCCGACTTTTCTTCGAAATGTTGCTTTGGGTCCTGTTTGCCCACCTTCTTAATCGTTAGCTGTTCGGTGGTAATTTCCTTTTTGTCTTCGACAACATCGAACAGCCTTACTGAAATTTTTATTTTTCTCTCTTTATTTTGATTTCCCTCTTTAACTATCAATTGATCGTATTTTATGTACGCAAAATTTCCTTTTGCACGTTCTTCTATAAGTTTTGGCTTTAATTCTTTTCGCTTTTCTAGTACTTCTTTCGGAAAATCTTCGGTGACGTATACCTCTTTTAAGTTCCTCTTTATTTTCAGTATCTCACTCTTTTTCCAGATGTTTGCAAAAACAATAAGAAAATGTTGCCAGAAAATGTTGCTAGAAAATGTTGCTAAGAAATGTTGCTAGAAAATGTTGCTAGAAAATGTTGCTAGAAAATGTTGCTAAGAAATGTTGCTAGAAAATGTTGCTAGAAAATGTTGCTAAGAAATGTTGCTAAGAAATGTTGCTAGAAAATGTTGCTAGTAAATGTTGCTAAGAAATGTTGCTAGAAAATGTTGCCAGAAAATGTTGCTAGAAAATGTTGCCAAGAAATGTTGCCAAGAAATGTTGCTGTTAAAAGTTGCCAGGAAATGTTGCTGCAAAGCGTTGCTAGAAAATGTTACTGGAAAGTGTAGCTTCAAAAGTTTGCTGGAAAGTTGCGGGCAAATGTTCCTAGAAACGCCTGCCCGATATTATTTTGCATAACGTTGCCGACTTTTCTTCGAAATGTTGCTTTGGGTCCTGTTTGCCCACCTTCTTAATCGTTAGCTGTTCGGTGGTAATTTCCTTTTTGTCTTCGACAACATCGAACAGCCTTACTGAAATTTTTATTTTTCTCTCTTTATTTTGATTTCCCTCTTTAACTATCAATTGATCGTATTTTATGTACGCAAAATTTCCTTTTGCACGTTCTTCTATAAGTTTTGGCTTTAATTCTTTTCGCTTTTCTAGTACTTCTTTCGGAAAATCTTCGGTGACGTATACCTCTTTTAAGTTCCTCTTTATTTTCAGTATCTCACTCTTTTTCCAGATGTTTGCAAAAACAATAAGAAAATGTTGCCAGAAAATGTTGCTAGAAAATGTTGCTAAGAAATGTTGCTAGAAAATGTTGCTAGAAAATGTTGCTAGAAAATGTTGCTAAGAAATGTTGCTAGAAAATGTTGCTAAGAAATGTTGCTAAGAAATGTTGCTAGAAAATGTTGCTAGAAAATGTTGCTAAGAAATGTTGCTAGAAAATGTTGCCAGAAAATGTTGCTAGAAAATGTTGCCAAGAAATGTTGCCAAGAAATGTTGCTGTTAAAAGTTGCCAGGAAATGTTGCTGCAAAGCGTTGCTAGAAAATGTTACTGGAAAGTGTAGCTTCAAAAGTTTGCTGGAAAGTTGCGGGCAAATGTTCCTAGAAACGCCTGCCCGATATTATTTTGCATAACGTTGCCGACTTTTCTTCGAAATGTTGCTTTGGGTCCTGTTTGCCCACCTTCTTAATCGTTAGCTGTTCGGTGGTAATTTCCTTTTTGTCTTCGACAACATCGAACAGCCTTACTGAAATTTTTATTTTTCTCTCTTTATTTTGATTTCCCTCTTTAACTATCAATTGATCGTATTTTATGTACGCAAAATTTCCTTTTGCACGTTCTTCTATAAGTTTTGGCTTTAATTCTTTTCGCTTTTCTAGTACTTCTTTCGGAAAATCTTCGGTGACGTATACCTCTTTTAAGTTCCTCTTTATTTTCAGTATCTCACTCTTTTTCCAGATGTTTGCAAAAACAATAAGAAAATGTTGCCAGAAAATGTTGCTAGAAAATGTTGCTAAGAAATGTTGCTAGAAAATGTTGCTAGAAAATGTTGCTAGAAAATGTTGCTAAGAAATGTTGCTAGAAAATGTTGCTAGAAAATGTTGCTAAGAAATGTTGCTAAGAAATGTTGCTAGAAAATGTTGCTAGAAAATGTTGCTAAGAAATGTTGCTAGAAAATGTTGCCAGAAAATGTTGCTAGAAAATGTTGCCAAGAAATGTTGCCAAGAAATGTTGCTGTTAAAAGTTGCCAGGAAATGTTGCTGCAAAGCGTTGCTAGAAAATGTTACTGGAAAGTGTAGCTTCAAAAGTTTGCTGGAAAGTTGCGGGCAAATGTTCCTAGAAACGCCTGCCCGATATTATTTTGCATAACGTTGCCGACTTTTCTTCGAAATGTTGCTTTGGGTCCTGTTTGCCCACCTTCTTAATCGTTAGCTGTTCGGTGGTAATTTCCTTTTTGTCTTCGACAACATCGAACAGCCTTACTGAAATTTTTATTTTTCTCTCTTTATTTTGATTTCCCTCTTTAACTATCAATTGATCGTATTTTATGTACGCAAAATTTCCTTTTGCACGTTCTTCTATAAGTTTTGGCTTTAATTCTTTTCGCTTTTCTAGTACTTCTTTCGGAAAATCTTCGGTGACGTATACCTCTTTTAAGTTCCTCTTTATTTTCAGTATCTCACTCTTTTTCCAGATGTTTGCAAAAACAATAAGAAAATGTTGCCAGAAAATGTTGCTAGAAAATGTTGCTAAGAAATGTTGCTAGAAAATGTTGCTAGAAAATGTTGCTAAGAAATGTTGCTAGAAAATGTTGCTAGAAAATGTTGCTAAGAAATGTTGCTAAGAAATGTTGCTAGAAAATGTTGCTAGAAAATGTTGCTAAGAAATGTTGCTAGAAAATGTTGCCAGAAAATGTTGCTAGAAAATGTTGCCAAGAAATGTTGCCAAGAAATGTTGCTGTTAAAAGTTGCCAGGAAATGTTGCTGCAAAGCGTTGCTAGAAAATGTTACTGGAAAGTGTAGCTTCAAAAGTTTGCTGGAAAGTTGCGGGCAAATGTTCCTAGAAACGCCTGCCCGATATTATTTTGCATAACGTTGCCGACTTTTCTTCGAAATGTTGCTTTGGGTCCTGTTTGCCCACCTTCTTAATCGTTAGCTGTTCGGTGGTAATTTCCTTTTTGTCTTCGACAACATCGAACAGCCTTACTGAAATTTTTATTTTTCTCTCTTTATTTTGATTTCCCTCTTTAACTATCAATTGATCGTATTTTATGTACGCAAAATTTCCTTTTGCACGTTCTTCTATAAGTTTTGGCTTTAATTCTTTTCGCTTTTCTAGTACTTCTTTCGGAAAATCTTCGGTGACGTATACCTCTTTTAAGTTCCTCTTTATTTTCAGTATCTCACTCTTTTTCCAGATGTTTGCAAAAACAATAAGAAAATGTTGCCAGAAAATGTTGCTAGAAAATGTTGCTAAGAAATGTTGCTAGAAAATGATGCTAGAAAATGTTGCTAGAAAATGTTGCTAAGAAATGTTGCTAGAAAATGTTGCTAGAAAATGTTGCTAGAAAATGTTGCTAAGAAATGTTGCTAGAAAATGTTGCTAAGAAATGTTGCTAAGAAATGTTGCTAGAAAATGTTGCTAGAAAATGTTGCTAAGAAATGTTGCTAGAAAATGTTGCCAGAAAATGTTGCTAGAAAATGTTGCCAAGAAATGTTGCCAAGAAATGTTGCTGTTAAAAGTTGCCAGGAAATGTTGCTGCAAAGCGTTGCTAGAAAATGTTACTGGAAAGTGTAGCTTCAAAAGTTTGCTGGAAAGTTGCGGGCAAATGTTCCTAGAAACGCCTGCCCGATATTATTTTGCATAACGTTGCCGACTTTTCTTCGAAATGTTGCTTTGGGTCCTGTTTGCCCACCTTCTTAATCGTTAGCTGTTCGGTGGTAATTTCCTTTTTGTCTTCGACAACATCGAACAGCCTTACTGAAATTTTTATTTTTCTCTCTTTATTTTGATTTCCCTCTTTAACTATCAATTGATCGTATTTTATGTACGCAAAATTTCCTTTTGCACGTTCTTCTATAAGTTTTGGCTTTAATTCTTTTCGCTTTTCTAGTACTTCTTTCGGAAAATCTTCGGTGACGTATACCTCTTTTAAGTTCCTCTTTATTTTCAGTATCTCACTCTTTTTCCAGATGTTTGCAAAAACAATAAGAAAATGTTGCCAGAAAATGTTGCTAGAAAATGTTGCTAAGAAATGTTGCTAGAAAATGTTGCTAGAAAATGTTGCTAGAAAATGTTGCTAAGAAATGTTGCTAGAAAATGTTGCTAGAAAATGTTGCTAAGAAATGTTGCTAAGAAATGTTGCTAGAAAATGTTGCTAGTAAATGTTGCTAAGAAATGTTGCTAGAAAATGTTGCCAGAAAATGTTGCTAGAAAATGTTGCCAAGAAATGTTGCCAAGAAATGTTGCTGTTAAAAGTTGCCAGGAAATGTTGCTGCAAAGCGTTGCTAGAAAATGTTACTGGAAAGTGTAGCTTCAAAAGTTTGCTGGAAAGTTGCGGGCAAATGTTCCTAGAAACGCCTGCCCGATATTATTTTGCATAACGTTGCCGACTTTTCTTCGAAATGTTGCTTTGGGTCCTGTTTGCCCACCTTCTTAATCGTTAGCTGTTCGGTGGTAATTTCCTTTTTGTCTTCGACAACATCGAACAGCCTTACTGAAATTTTTATTTTTCTCTCTTTATTTTGATTTCCCTCTTCAACTATCAATTGATCGTATTTTATGTACGCAAAATTTCCTTTTGCACGTTCTTCTATAAGTTTTGGCTTTAATTCTTTTCGCTTTTCTAGTACTTCTTTCGGAAAATCTTCGGTGACGTATACCTCTTTTAAGTTCCTCTTTATTTTCAGTATCTCACTCTTTTTCCAGATGTTTGCAAAAACAATAAGAAAATGTTGCCAGAAAATGTTGCTAGAAAATGTTGCTAAGAAATGTTGCTAGAAAATGTTGCTAGAAAATGTTGCTAAGAAATGTTGCTAGAAAATGTTGCTAGAAAATGTTGCTAAGAAATGTTGCTAAGAAATGTTGCTAGAAAATGTTGCCAGAAAATGTTGCTAGAAAATGTTGCCAAGAAATGTTGCCAAGAAATGTTGCTGTTAAAAGTTGCCAGGAAATGTTGCTGCAAAGCGTTGCTAGAAAATGTTACTGGAAAGTGTAGCTTCAAAAGTTTGCTGGAAAGTTGCGGGCAAATGTTCCTAGAAACGCCTGCCCGATATTATTTTGCATAACGTTGCCGACTTTTCTTCGAAATGTTGCTTTGGGTCCTGTTTGCCCACCTTCTTAATCGTTAGCTGTTCGGTGGTAATTTCCTTTTTGTCTTCGACAACATCGAACAGCCTTACTGAAATTTTTATTTTTCTCTCTTTATTTTGATTTCCCTCTTTAACTATCAATTGATCGTATTTTATGTACGCAAAATTTCCTTTTGCACGTTCTTCTATAAGTTTTGGCTTTAATTCTTTTCGCTTTTCTAGTACTTCTTTCGGAAAATCTTCGGTGACGTATACCTCTTTTAAGTTCCTCTTTATTTTCAGTATCTCACTCTTTTTCCAGATGTTTGCAAAAACAATAAGAAAATGTTGCCAGAAAATGTTGCTAGAAAATGTTGCTAAGAAATGTTGCTAGAAAATGTTGCTAGAAAATGTTGCTAGAAAATGTTGCTAAGAAATGTTGCTAGAAAATGTTGCTAGAAAATGTTGCTAAGAAATGTTGCTAAGAAATGTTGCTAGAAAATGTTGCTAGAAAATGTTGCTAAGAAATGTTGCTAGAAAATGTTGCCAGAAAATGTTGCTAGAAAATGTTGCCAAGAAATGTTGCCAAGAAATGTTGCTGTTAAAAGTTGCCAGGAAATGTTGCTGCAAAGCGTTGCTAGAAAATGTTACTGGAAAGTGTAGCTTCAAAAGTTTGCTGGAAAGTTGCGGGCAAATGTTCCTAGAAACGCCTGCCCGATATTATTTTGCATAACGTTGCCGACTTTTCTTCGAAATGTTGCTTTGGGTCCTGTTTGCCCACCTTCTTAATCGTTAGCTGTTCGGTGGTAATTTCCTTTTTGTCTTCGACAACATCGAACAGCCTTACTGAAATTTTTATTTTTCTCTCTTTATTTTGATTTCCCTCTTTAACTATCAATTGATCGTATTTTATGTACGCAAAATTTCCTTTTGCACGTTCTTCTATAAGTTTTGGCTTTAATTCTTTTCGCTTTTCTAGTACTTCTTTCGGAAAATCTTCGGTGACGTATACCTCTTTTAAGTTCCTCTTTATTTTCAGTATCTCACTCTTTTTCCAGATGTTTGCAAAAACAATAAGAAAATGTTGCCAGAAAATGTTGCTAGAAAATGTTGCTAAGAAATGTTGCTAGAAAATGATGCTAGAAAATGTTGCTAGAAAATGTTGCTAAGAAATGTTGCTAGAAAATGTTGCTAGAAAATGTTGCTAAGAAATGTTGCTAAGAAATGTTGCTAGAAAATGTTGCTAGAAAATGTTGCTAAGAAATGTTGCTAGAAAATGTTGCCAGAAAATGTTGCTAGAAAATGTTGCCAAGAAATGTTGCCAAGAAATGTTGCTGTTAAAAGTTGCCAGGAAATGTTGCTGCAAAGCGTTGCTAGAAAATGTTACTGGAAAGTGTAGCTTCAAAAGTTTGCTGGAAAGTTGCGGGCAAATGTTCCTAGAAACGCCTGCCCGATATTATTTTGCATAACGTTGCCGACTTTTCTTCGAAATGTTGCTTTGGGTCCTGTTTGCCCACCTTCTTAATCGTTAGCTGTTCGGTGGTAATTTCCTTTTTGTCTTCGACAACATCGAACAGCCTTACTGAAATTTTTATTTTTCTCTCTTTATTTTGATTTCCCTCTTTAACTATCAATTGATCGTATTTTATGTACGCAAAATTTCCTTTTGCACGTTCTTCTATAAGTTTTGGCTTTAATTCTTTTCGCTTTTCTAGTACTTCTTTCGGAAAATCTTCGGTGACGTATACCTCTTTTAAGTTCCTCTTTATTTTCAGTATCTCACTCTTTTTCCAGATGTTTGCAAAAACAATAAGAAAATGTTGCCAGAAAATGTTGCTAGAAAATGTTGCTAAGAAATGTTGCTAGAAAATGTTGCTAGAAAATGTTGCTAGAAAATGTTGCTAAGAAATGTTGCTAGAAAATGTTGCTAGAAAATGTTGCTAAGAAATGTTGCTAAGAAATGTTGCTAGAAAATGTTGCTAGAAAATGTTGCTAAGAAATGTTGTTAGAAAATGTTGCCAGAAAATGTTGCTAGAAAATGTTGCCAAGAAATGTTGCCAAGAAATGTTGCTGTTAAAAGTTGCCAGGAAATGTTGCTGCAAAGCGTTGCTAGAAAATGTTACTGGAAAGTGTAGCTTCAAAAGTTTGCTGGAAAGTTGCGGGCAAATGTTCCTAGAAACGCCTGCCCGATATTATTTTGCATAACGTTGCCGACTTTTCTTCGAAATGTTGCTTTGGGTCCTGTTTGCCCACCTTCTTAATCGTTAGCTGTTCGGTGGTAATTTCCTTTTTGTCTTCGACAACATCGAACAGCCTTACTGAAATTTTTATTTTTCTCTCTTTATTTTGATTTCCCTCTTTAACTATCAATTGATCGTATTTTATGTACGCAAAATTTCCTTTTGCACGTTCTTCTATAAGTTTTGGCTTTAATTCTTTTCGCTTTTCTAGTACTTCTTTCGGAAAATCTTCGGTGACGTATACCTCTTTTAAGTTCCTCTTTATTTTCAGTATCTCACTCTTTTTCCAGATGTTTGCAAAAACAATAAGAAAATGTTGCCAGAAAATGTTGCTAGAAAATGTTGCTAAGAAATGTTGCTAGAAAATGTTGCTAGAAAATGTTGCTAGAAAATGTTGCTAAGAAATGTTGCTAGAAAATGTTGCTAGAAAATGTTGCTAAGAAATGTTGCTAAGAAATGTTGCTAGAAAATGTTGCTAGAAAATGTTGCTAAGAAATGTTGCTAGAAAATGTTGCCAGAAAATGTTGCTAGAAAATGTTGCCAAGAAATGTTGCCAAGAAATGTTGCTGTTAAAAGTTGCCAGGAAATGTTGCTGCAAAGCGTTGCTAGAAAATGTTACTGGAAAGTGTAGCTTCAAAAGTTTGCTGGAAAGTTGCGGGCAAATGTTCCTAGAAACGCCTGCCCGATATTATTTTGCATAACGTTGCCGACTTTTCTTCGAAATGTTGCTTTGGGTCCTGTTTGCCCACCTTCTTAATCGTTAGCTGTTCGGTGGTAATTTCCTTTTTGTCTTCGACAACATCGAACAGCCTTACTGAAATTTTTATTTTTCTCTCTTTATTTTGATTTCCCTCTTTAACTATCAATTGATCGTATTTTATGTACGCAAAATTTCCTTTTGCACGTTCTTCTATAAGTTTTGGCTTTAATTCTTTTCGCTTTTCTAGTACTTCTTTCGGAAAATCTTCGGTGACGTATACCTCTTTTAAGTTCCTCTTTATTTTCAGTATCTCACTCTTTTTCCAGATGTTTGCAAAAACAATAAGAAAATGTTGCCAGAAAATGTTGCTAGAAAATGTTGCTAAGAAATGTTGCTAGAAAATGTTGCTAGAAAATGTTGCTAGAAAATGTTGCTAAGAAATGTTGCTAGAAAATGTTGCTAGAAAATGTTGCTAAGAAATGTTGCTAAGAAATGTTGCTAGAAAATGTTGCTAGAAAATGTTGCTAAGAAATGTTGCTAGAAAATGTTGCCAGAAAATGTTGCTAGAAAATGTTGCCAAGAAATGTTGCCAAGAAATGTTGCTGTTAAAAGTTGCCAGGAAATGTTGCTGCAAAGCGTTGCTAGAAAATGTTACTGGAAAGTGTAGCTTCAAAAGTTTGCTGGAAAGTTGCGGGCAAATGTTCCTAGAAACGCCTGCCCGATATTATTTTGCATAACGTTGCCGACTTTTCTTCGAAATGTTGCTTTGGGTCCTGTTTGCCCACCTTCTTAATCGTTAGCTGTTCGGTGGTAATTTCCTTTTTGTCTTCGACAACATCGAACAGCCTTACTGAAATTTTTATTTTTCTCTCTTTATTTTGATTTCCCTCTTTAACTATCAATTGATCGTATTTTATGTACGCAAAATTTCCTTTTGCACGTTCTTCTATAAGTTTTGGCTTTAATTCTTTTCGCTTTTCTAGTACTTCTTTCGGAAAATCTTCGGTGACGTATACCTCTTTTAAGTTCCTCTTTATTTTCAGTATCTCACTCTTTTTCCAGATGTTTGCAAAAACAATAAGAAAATGTTGCCAGAAAATGTTGCTAGAAAATGTTGCTAAGAAATGTTGCTAGAAAATGTTGCTAGAAAATGTTGCTAGAAAATGTTGCTAAGAAATGTTGCTAGAAAATGTTGCTAGAAAATGTTGCTAAGAAATGTTGCTAAGAAATGTTGCTAGAAAATGTTGCTAGAAAATGTTGCTAAGAAATGTTGCTAGAAAATGTTGCCAGAAAATGTTGCTAGAAAATGTTGCCAAGAAATGTTGCCAAGAAATGTTGCTGTTAAAAGTTGCCAGGAAATGTTGCTGCAAAGCGTTGCTAGAAAATGTTACTGGAAAGTGTAGCTTCAAAAGTTTGCTGGAAAGTTGCGGGCAAATGTTCCTAGAAACGCCTGCCCGATATTATTTTGCATAACGTTGCCGACTTTTCTTCGAAATGTTGCTTTGGGTCCTGTTTGCCCACCTTCTTAATCGTTAGCTGTTCGGTGGTAATTTCCTTTTTGTCTTCGACAACATCGAACAGCCTTACTGAAATTTTTATTTTTCTCTCTTTATTTTGATTTCCCTCTTTAACTATCAATTGATCGTATTTTATGTACGCAAAATTTCCTTTTGCACGTTCTTCTATAAGTTTTGGCTTTAATTCTTTTCGCTTTTCTAGTACTTCTTTCGGAAAATCTTCGGTGACGTATACCTCTTTTAAGTTCCTCTTTATTTTCAGTATCTCACTCTTTTTCCAGATGTTTGCAAAAACAATAAGAAAATGTTGCCAGAAAATGTTGCTAGAAAATGTTGCTAAGAAATGTTGCTAGAAAATGTTGCTAGAAAATGTTGCTAGAAAATGTTGCTAAGAAATGTTGCTAGAAAATGTTGCTAAGAAATGTTGCTAAGAAATGTTGCTAGAAAATGTTGCTAGAAAATGTTGCTAAGAAATGTTGCTAGAAAATGTTGCCAGAAAATGTTGCTAGAAAATGTTGCCAAGAAATGTTGCCAAGAAATGTTGCTGTTAAAAGTTGCCAGGAAATGTTGCTGCAAAGCGTTGCTAGAAAATGTTACTGGAAAGTGTAGCTTCAAAAGTTTGCTGGAAAGTTGCGGGCAAATGTTCCTAGAAACGCCTGCCCGATATTATTTTGCATAACGTTGCCGACTTTTCTTCGAAATGTTGCTTTGGGTCCTGTTTGCCCACCTTCTTAATCGTTAGCTGTTCGGTGGTAATTTCCTTTTTGTCTTCGACAACATCGAACAGCCTTACTGAAATTTTTATTTTTCTCTCTTTATTTTGATTTCCCTCTTTAACTATCAATTGATCGTATTTTATGTACGCAAAATTTCCTTTTGCACGTTCTTCTATAAGTTTTGGCTTTAATTCTTTTCGCTTTTCTAGTACTTCTTTCGGAAAATCTTCGGTGACGTATACCTCTTTTAAGTTCCTCTTTATTTTCAGTATCTCACTCTTTTTCCAGATGTTTGCAAAAACAATAAGAAAATGTTGCCAGAAAATGTTGCTAGAAAATGTTGCTAAGAAATGTTGCTAGAAAATGTTGCTAGAAAATGTTGCTAGAAAATGTTGCTAAGAAATGTTGCTAGAAAATGTTGCTAAGAAATGTTGCTAAGAAATGTTGCTAGAAAATGTTGCTAGAAAATGTTGCTAAGAAATGTTGCTAGAAAATGTTGCCAGAAAATGTTGCTAGAAAATGTTGCTAAGAAATGTTGCTAGAAAATGTTGCTAGAAAATGTTGCTAGAAAATGTTGCTAAGAAATGTTGCTAGAAAATGTTGCTAAGAAATGTTGCTAAGAAATGTTGCTAGAAAATGTTGCTAGAAAATGTTGCTAAGAAATGTTGCTAGAAAATGTTGCCAGAAAATGTTGCTAGAAAATGTTGCCAAGAAATGTTGCCAAGAAATGTTGCTGTTAAAAGTTGCCAGGAAATGTTGCTGCAAAGCGTTGCTAGAAAATGTTACTGGAAAGTGTAGCTTCAAAAGTTTGCTGGAAAGTTGCGGGCAAATGTTCCTAGAAACGCCTGCCCGATATTATTTTGCATAACGTTGCCGACTTTTCTTCGAAATGTTGCTTTGGGTCCTGTTTGCCCACCTTCTTAATCGTTAGCTGTTCGGTGGTAATTTCCTTTTTGTCTTCGACAACATCGAACAGCCTTACTGAAATTTTTATTTTTCTCTCTTTATTTTGATTTCCCTCTTTAACTATCAATTGATCGTATTTTATGTACGCAAAATTTCCTTTTGCACGTTCTTCTATAAGTTTTGGCTTTAATTCTTTTCGCTTTTCTAGTACTTCTTTCGGAAAATCTTCGGTGACGTATACCTCTTTTAAGTTCCTCTTTATTTTCAGTATCTCACTCTTTTTCCAGATGTTTGCAAAAACAATAAGAAAATGTTGCCAGAAAATGTTGCTAGAAAATGTTGCTAAGAAATGTTGCTAGAAAATGTTGCTAGAAAATGTTGCTAGAAAATGTTGCTAAGAAATGTTGCTAGAAAATGTTGCTAAGAAATGTTGCTAAGAAATGTTGCTAGAAAATGTTGCTAGAAAATGTTGCTAAGAAATGTTGCTAGAAAATGTTGCCAGAAAATGTTGCTAGAAAATGTTGCCAAGAAATGTTGCCAAGAAATGTTGCTGTTAAAAGTTGCCAGGAAATGTTGCTGCAAAGCGTTGCTAGAAAATGTTACTGGAAAGTGTAGCTTCAAAAGTTTGCTGGAAAGTTGCGGGCAAATGTTCCTAGAAACGCCTGCCCGATATTATTTTGCATAACGTTGCCGACTTTTCTTCGAAATGTTGCTTTGGGTCCTGTTTGCCCACCTTCTTAATCGTTAGCTGTTCGGTGGTAATTTCCTTTTTGTCTTCGACAACATCGAACAGCCTTACTGAAATTTTTATTTTTCTCTCTTTATTTTGATTTCCCTCTTTAACTATCAATTGATCGTATTTTATGTACGCAAAATTTCCTTTTGCACGTTCTTCTATAAGTTTTGGCTTTAATTCTTTTCGCTTTTCTAGTACTTCTTTCGGAAAATCTTCGGTGACGTATACCTCTTTTAAGTTCCTCTTTATTTTCAGTATCTCACTCTTTTTCCAGATGTTTGCAAAAACAATAAGAAAATGTTGCCAGAAAATGTTGCTAGAAAATGTTGCTAAGAAATGTTGCTAGAAAATGTTGCTAGAAAATGTTGCTAGAAAATGTTGCTAAGAAATGTTGCTAGAAAATGTTGCTAGAAAATGTTGCTAAGAAATGTTGCTAAGAAATGTTGCTAGAAAATGTTGCTAGAAAATGTTGCTAAGAAATGTTGCTAGAAAATGTTGCCAGAAAATGTTGCTAGAAAATGTTGCCAAGAAATGTTGCCAAGAAATGTTGCTGTTAAAAGTTGCCAGGAAATGTTGCTGCAAAGCGTTGCTAGAAAATGTTACTGGAAAGTGTAGCTTCAAAAGTTTGCTGGAAAGTTGCGGGCAAATGTTCCTAGAAACGCCTGCCCGATATTATTTTGCATAACGTTGCCGACTTTTCTTCGAAATGTTGCTTTGGGTCCTGTTTGCCCACCTTCTTAATCGTTAGCTGTTCGGTGGTAATTTCCTTTTTGTCTTCGACAACATCGAACAGCCTTACTGAAATTTTTATTTTTCTCTCTTTATTTTGATTTCCCTCTTTAACTATCAATTGATCGTATTTTATGTACGCAAAATTTCCTTTTGCACGTTCTTCTATAAGTTTTGGCTTTAATTCTTTTCGCTTTTCTAGTACTTCTTTCGGAAAATCTTCGGTGACGTATACCTCTTTTAAGTTCCTCTTTATTTTCAGTATCTCACTCTTTTTCCAGATGTTTGCAAAAACAATAAGAAAATGTTGCCAGAAAATGTTGCTAGAAAATGTTGCTAAGAAATGTTGCTAGAAAATGTTGCTAGAAAATGTTGCTAGAAAATGTTGCTAAGAAATGTTGCTAGAAAATGTTGCTAAGAAATGTTGCTAAGAAATGTTGCTAGAAAATGTTGCTAGAAAATGTTGCTAAGAAATGTTGCTAGAAAATGTTGCCAGAAAATGTTGCTAGAAAATGTTGCCAAGAAATGTTGCCAAGAAATGTTGCTGTTAAAAGTTGCCAGGAAATGTTGCTGCAAAGCGTTGCTAGAAAATGTTACTGGAAAGTGTAGCTTCAAAAGTTTGCTGGAAAGTTGCGGGCAAATGTTCCTAGAAACGCCTGCCCGATATTATTTTGCATAACGTTGCCGACTTTTCTTCGAAATGTTGCTTTGGGTCCTGTTTGCCCACCTTCTTAATCGTTAGCTGTTCGGTGGTAATTTCCTTTTTGTCTTCGACAACATCGAACAGCCTTACTGAAATTTTTATTTTTCTCTCTTTATTTTGATTTCCCTCTTTAACTATCAATTGATCGTATTTTATGTACGCAAAATTTCCTTTTGCACGTTCTTCTATAAGTTTTGGCTTTAATTCTTTTCGCTTTTCTAGTACTTCTTTCGGAAAATCTTCGGTGACGTATACCTCTTTTAAGTTCCTCTTTATTTTCAGTATCTCACTCTTTTTCCAGATGTTTGCAAAAACAATAAGAAAATGTTGCCAGAAAATGTTGCTAGAAAATGTTGCTAAGAAATGTTGCTAGAAAATGTTGCTAGAAAATGTTGCTAGAAAATGTTGCTAAGAAATGTTGCTAGAAAATGTTGCTAAGAAATGTTGCTAAGAAATGTTGCTAGAAAATGTTGCTAGAAAATGTTGCTAAGAAATGTTGCTAGAAAATGTTGCCAGAAAATGTTGCTAGAAAATGTTGCTAAGAAATGTTGCTAGAAAATGTTGCTAGAAAATGTTGCTAGAAAATGTTGCTAAGAAATGTTGCTAGAAAATGTTGCTAAGAAATGTTGCTAAGAAATGTTGCTAGAAAATGTTGCTAGAAAATGTTGCTAAGAAATGTTGCTAGAAAATGTTGCCAGAAAATGTTGCTAGAAAATGTTGCCAAGAAATGTTGCCAAGAAATGTTGCTGTTAAAAGTTGCCAGGAAATGTTGCTGCAAAGCGTTGCTAGAAAATGTTACTGGAAAGTGTAGCTTCAAAAGTTTGCTGGAAAGTTGCGGGCAAATGTTCCTAGAAACGCCTGCCCGATATTATTTTGCATAACGTTGCCGACTTTTCTTCGAAATGTTGCTTTGGGTCCTGTTTGCCCACCTTCTTAATCGTTAGCTGTTCGGTGGTAATTTCCTTTTTGTCTTCGACAACATCGAACAGCCTTACTGAAATTTTTATTTTTCTCTCTTTATTTTGATTTCCCTCTTTAACTATCAATTGATCGTATTTTATGTACGCAAAATTTCCTTTTGCACGTTCTTCTATAAGTTTTGGCTTTAATTCTTTTCGCTTTTCTAGTACTTCTTTCGGAAAATCTTCGGTGACGTATACCTCTTTTAAGTTCCTCTTTATTTTCAGTATCTCACTCTTTTTCCAGATGTTTGCAAAAACAATAAGAAAATGTTGCCAGAAAATGTTGCTAGAAAATGTTGCTAAGAAATGTTGCTAGAAAATGTTGCTAGAAAATGTTGCTAGAAAATGTTGCTAAGAAATGTTGCTAGAAAATGTTGCTAAGAAATGTTGCTAAGAAATGTTGCTAGAAAATGTTGCTAGAAAATGTTGCTAAGAAATGTTGCTAGAAAATGTTGCCAGAAAATGTTGCTAGAAAATGTTGCCAAGAAATGTTGCCAAGAAATGTTGCTGTTAAAAGTTGCCAGGAAATGTTGCTGCAAAGCGTTGCTAGAAAATGTTACTGGAAAGTGTAGCTTCAAAAGTTTGCTGGAAAGTTGCGGGCAAATGTTCCTAGAAACGCCTGCCCGATATTATTTTGCATAACGTTGCCGACTTTTCTTCGAAATGTTGCTTTGGGTCCTGTTTGCCCACCTTCTTAATCGTTAGCTGTTCGGTGGTAATTTCCTTTTTGTCTTCGACAACATCGAACAGCCTTACTGAAATTTTTATTTTTCTCTCTTTATTTTGATTTCCCTCTTTAACTATCAATTGATCGTATTTTATGTACGCAAAATTTCCTTTTGCACGTTCTTCTATAAGTTTTGGCTTTAATTCTTTTCGCTTTTCTAGTACTTCTTTCGGAAAATCTTCGGTGACGTATACCTCTTTTAAGTTCCTCTTTATTTTCAGTATCTCACTCTTTTTCCAGATGTTTGCAAAAACAATAAGAAAATGTTGCCAGAAAATGTTGCTAGAAAATGTTGCTAAGAAATGTTGCTAGAAAATGTTGCTAGAAAATGTTGCTAGAAAATGTTGCTAAGAAATGTTGCTAGAAAATGTTGCTAAGAAATGTTGCTAAGAAATGTTGCTAGAAAATGTTGCTAGAAAATGTTGCTAAGAAATGTTGCTAGAAAATGTTGCCAGAAAATGTTGCTAGAAAATGTTGCCAAGAAATGTTGCCAAGAAATGTTGCTGTTAAAAGTTGCCAGGAAATGTTGCTGCAAAGCGTTGCTAGAAAATGTTACTGGAAAGTGTAGCTTCAAAAGTTTGCTGGAAAGTTGCGGGCAAATGTTCCTAGAAACGCCTGCCCGATATTATTTTGCATAACGTTGCCGACTTTTCTTCGAAATGTTGCTTTGGGTCCTGTTTGCCCACCTTCTTAATCGTTAGCTGTTCGGTGGTAATTTCCTTTTTGTCTTCGACAACATCGAACAGCCTTACTGAAATTTTTATTTTTCTCTCTTTATTTTGATTTCCCTCTTTAACTATCAATTGATCGTATTTTATGTACGCAAAATTTCCTTTTGCACGTTCTTCTATAAGTTTTGGCTTTAATTCTTTTCGCTTTTCTAGTACTTCTTTCGGAAAATCTTCGGTGACGTATACCTCTTTTAAGTTCCTCTTTATTTTCAGTATCTCACTCTTTTTCCAGATGTTTGCAAAAACAATAAGAAAATGTTGCCAGAAAATGTTGCTAGAAAATGTTGCTAAGAAATGTTGCTAGAAAATGTTGCTAGAAAATGTTGCTAGAAAATGTTGCTAAGAAATGTTGCTAGAAAATGTTGCTAGAAAATGTTGCTAAGAAATGTTGCTAAGAAATGTTGCTAGAAAATGTTGCTAGTAAATGTTGCTAAGAAATGTTGCTAGAAAATGTTGCCAGAAAATGTTGCTAGAAAATGTTGCCAAGAAATGTTGCCAAGAAATGTTGCTGTTAAAAGTTGCCAGGAAATGTTGCTGCAAAGCGTTGCTAGAAAATGTTACTGGAAAGTGTAGCTTCAAAAGTTTGCTGGAAAGTTGCGGGCAAATGTTCCTAGAAACGCCTGCCCGATATTATTTTGCATAACGTTGCCGACTTTTCTTCGAAATGTTGCTTTGGGTCCTGTTTGCCCACCTTCTTAATCGTTAGCTGTTCGGTGGTAATTTCCTTTTTGTCTTCGACAACATCGAACAGCCTTACTGAAATTTTTATTTTTCTCTCTTTATTTTGATTTCCCTCTTTAACTATCAATTGATCGTATTTTATGTACGCAAAATTTCCTTTTGCACGTTCTTCTATAAGTTTTGGCTTTAATTCTTTTCGCTTTTCTAGTACTTCTTTCGGAAAATCTTCGGTGACGTATACCTCTTTTAAGTTCCTCTTTATTTTCAGTATCTCACTCTTTTTCCAGATGTTTGCAAAAACAATAAGAAAATGTTGCCAGAAAATGTTGCTAGAAAATGTTGCTAAGAAATGTTGCTAGAAAATGTTGCTAGAAAATGTTGCTAGAAAATGTTGCTAAGAAATGTTGCTAGAAAATGTTGCTAAGAAATGTTGCTAAGAAATGTTGCTAGAAAATGTTGCTAGAAAATGTTGCTAAGAAATGTTGCTAGAAAATGTTGCCAGAAAATGTTGCTAGAAAATGTTGCCAAGAAATGTTGCCAAGAAATGTTGCTGTTAAAAGTTGCCAGGAAATGTTGCTGCAAAGCGTTGCTAGAAAATGTTACTGGAAAGTGTAGCTTCAAAAGTTTGCTGGAAAGTTGCGGGCAAATGTTCCTAGAAACGCCTGCCCGATATTATTTTGCATAACGTTGCCGACTTTTCTTCGAAATGTTGCTTTGGGTCCTGTTTGCCCACCTTCTTAATCGTTAGCTGTTCGGTGGTAATTTCCTTTTTGTCTTCGACAACATCGAACAGCCTTACTGAAATTTTTATTTTTCTCTCTTTATTTTGATTTCCCTCTTTAACTATCAATTGATCGTATTTTATGTACGCAAAATTTCCTTTTGCACGTTCTTCTATAAGTTTTGGCTTTAATTCTTTTCGCTTTTCTAGTACTTCTTTCGGAAAATCTTCGGTGACGTATACCTCTTTTAAGTTCCTCTTTATTTTCAGTATCTCACTCTTTTTCCAGATGTTTGCAAAAACAATAAGAAAATGTTGCCAGAAAATGTTGCTAGAAAATGTTGCTAAGAAATGTTGCTAGAAAATGTTGCTAGAAAATGTTGCTAGAAAATGTTGCTAAGAAATGTTGCTAGAAAATGTTGCTAGAAAATGTTGCTAAGAAATGTTGCTAAGAAATGTTGCTAGAAAATGTTGCTAGAAAATGTTGCTAAGAAATGTTGCTAGAAAATGTTGCCAGAAAATGTTGCTAGAAAATGTTGCCAAGAAATGTTGCCAAGAAATGTTGCTGTTAAAAGTTGCCAGGAAATGTTGCTGCAAAGCGTTGCTAGAAAATGTTACTGGAAAGTGTAGCTTCAAAAGTTTGCTGGAAAGTTGCGGGCAAATGTTCCTAGAAACGCCTGCCCGATATTATTTTGCATAACGTTGCCGACTTTTCTTCGAAATGTTGCTTTGGGTCCTGTTTGCCCACCTTCTTAATCGTTAGCTGTTCGGTGGTAATTTCCTTTTTGTCTTCGACAACATCGAACAGCCTTACTGAAATTTTTATTTTTCTCTCTTTATTTTGATTTCCCTCTTTAACTATCAATTGATCGTATTTTATGTACGCAAAATTTCCTTTTGCACGTTCTTCTATAAGTTTTGGCTTTAATTCTTTTCGCTTTTCTAGTACTTCTTTCGGAAAATCTTCGGTGACGTATACCTCTTTTAAGTTCCTCTTTATTTTCAGTATCTCACTCTTTTTCCAGATGTTTGCAAAAACAATAAGAAAATGTTGCCAGAAAATGTTGCTAGAAAATGTTGCTAAGAAATGTTGCTAGAAAATGTTGCTAGAAAATGTTGCTAGAAAATGTTGCTAAGAAATGTTGCTAGAAAATGTTGCTAAGAAATGTTGCTAAGAAATGTTGCTAGAAAATGTTGCTAGAAAATGTTGCTAAGAAATGTTGCTAGAAAATGTTGCCAGAAAATGTTGCTAGAAAATGTTGCCAAGAAATGTTGCCAAGAAATGTTGCTGTTAAAAGTTGCCAGGAAATGTTGCTGCAAAGCGTTGCTAGAAAATGTTACTGGAAAGTGTAGCTTCAAAAGTTTGCTGGAAAGTTGCGGGCAAATGTTCCTAGAAACGCCTGCCCGATATTATTTTGCATAACGTTGCCGACTTTTCTTCGAAATGTTGCTTTGGGTCCTGTTTGCCCACCTTCTTAATCGTTAGCTGTTCGGTGGTAATTTCCTTTTTGTCTTCGACAACATCGAACAGCCTTACTGAAATTTTTATTTTTCTCTCTTTATTTTGATTTCCCTCTTTAACTATCAATTGATCGTATTTTATGTACGCAAAATTTCCTTTTGCACGTTCTTCTATAAGTTTTGGCTTTAATTCTTTTCGCTTTTCTAGTACTTCTTTCGGAAAATCTTCGGTGACGTATACCTCTTTTAAGTTCCTCTTTATTTTCAGTATCTCACTCTTTTTCCAGATGTTTGCAAAAACAATAAGAAAATGTTGCCAGAAAATGTTGCTAGAAAATGTTGCTAAGAAATGTTGCTAGAAAATGATGCTAGAAAATGTTGCTAGAAAATGTTGCTAAGAAATGTTGCTAGAAAATGTTGCTAGAAAATGTTGCTAAGAAATGTTGCTAAGAAATGTTGCTAGAAAATGTTGCTAGAAAATGTTGCTAAGAAATGTTGCTAGAAAATGTTGCCAGAAAATGTTGCTAGAAAATGTTGCCAAGAAATGTTGCCAAGAAATGTTGCTGTTAAAAGTTGCCAGGAAATGTTGCTGCAAAGCGTTGCTAGAAAATGTTACTGGAAAGTGTAGCTTCAAAAGTTTGCTGGAAAGTTGCGGGCAAATGTTCCTAGAAACGCCTGCCCGATATTATTTTGCATAACGTTGCCGACTTTTCTTCGAAATGTTGCTTTGGGTCCTGTTTGCCCACCTTCTTAATCGTTAGCTGTTCGGTGGTAATTTCCTTTTTGTCTTCGACAACATCGAACAGCCTTACTGAAATTTTTATTTTTCTCTCTTTATTTTGATTTCCCTCTTTAACTATCAATTGATCGTATTTTATGTACGCAAAATTTCCTTTTGCACGTTCTTCTATAAGTTTTGGCTTTAATTCTTTTCGCTTTTCTAGTACTTCTTTCGGAAAATCTTCGGTGACGTATACCTCTTTTAAGTTCCTCTTTATTTTCAGTATCTCACTCTTTTTCCAGATGTTTGCAAAAACAATAAGAAAATGTTGCCAGAAAATGTTGCTAGAAAATGTTGCTAAGAAATGTTGCTAGAAAATGTTGCTAGAAAATGTTGCTAAGAAATGTTGCTAGAAAATGTTGCTAGAAAATGTTGCTAAGAAATGTTGCTAAGAAATGTTGCTAGAAAATGTTGCTAGAAAATGTTGCTAAGAAATGTTGCTAGAAAATGTTGCCAGAAAATGTTGCTAGAAAATGTTGCCAAGAAATGTTGCCAAGAAATGTTGCTGTTAAAAGTTGCCAGGAAATGTTGCTGCAAAGCGTTGCTAGAAAATGTTACTGGAAAGTGTAGCTTCAAAAGTTTGCTGGAAAGTTGCGGGCAAATGTTCCTAGAAACGCCTGCCCGATATTATTTTGCATAACGTTGCCGACTTTTCTTCGAAATGTTGCTTTGGGTCCTGTTTGCCCACCTTCTTAATCGTTAGCTGTTCGGTGGTAATTTCCTTTTTGTCTTCGACAACATCGAACAGCCTTACTGAAATTTTTATTTTTCTCTCTTTATTTTGATTTCCCTCTTTAACTATCAATTGATCGTATTTTATGTACGCAAAATTTCCTTTTGCACGTTCTTCTATAAGTTTTGGCTTTAATTCTTTTCGCTTTTCTAGTACTTCTTTCGGAAAATCTTCGGTGACGTATACCTCTTTTAAGTTCCTCTTTATTTTCAGTATCTCACTCTTTTTCCAGATGTTTGCAAAAACAATAAGAAAATGTTGCCAGAAAATGTTGCTAGAAAATGTTGCTAAGAAATGTTGCTAGAAAATGTTGCTAGAAAATGTTGCTAAGAAATGTTGCTAGAAAATGTTGCTAGAAAATGTTGCTAAGAAATGTTGCTAAGAAATGTTGCTAGAAAATGTTGCTAGAAAATGTTGCTAAGAAATGTTGCTAGAAAATGTTGCCAGAAAATGTTGCTAGAAAATGTTGCCAAGAAATGTTGCCAAGAAATGTTGCTGTTAAAAGTTGCCAGGAAATGTTGCTGCAAAGCGTTGCTAGAAAATGTTACTGGAAAGTGTAGCTTCAAAAGTTTGCTGGAAAGTTGCGGGCAAATGTTCCTAGAAACGCCTGCCCGATATTATTTTGCATAACGTTGCCGACTTTTCTTCGAAATGTTGCTTTGGGTCCTGTTTGCCCACCTTCTTAATCGTTAGCTGTTCGGTGGTAATTTCCTTTTTGTCTTCGACAACATCGAACAGCCTTACTGAAATTTTTATTTTTCTCTCTTTATTTTGATTTCCCTCTTTAACTATCAATTGATCGTATTTTATGTACGCAAAATTTCCTTTTGCACGTTCTTCTATAAGTTTTGGCTTTAATTCTTTTCGCTTTTCTAGTACTTCTTTCGGAAAATCTTCGGTGACGTATACCTCTTTTAAGTTCCTCTTTATTTTCAGTATCTCACTCTTTTTCCAGATGTTTGCAAAAACAATAAGAAAATGTTGCCAGAAAATGTTGCTAGAAAATGTTGCTAAGAAATGTTGCTAGAAAATGTTGCTAGAAAATGTTGCTAGAAAATGTTGCTAAGAAATGTTGCTAGAAAATGTTGCTAAGAAATGTTGCTAAGAAATGTTGCTAGAAAATGTTGCTAGAAAATGTTGCTAAGAAATGTTGCTAGAAAATGTTGCCAGAAAATGTTGCTAGAAAATGTTGCTAAGAAATGTTGCTAGAAAATGTTGCTAGAAAATGTTGCTAGAAAATGTTGCTAAGAAATGTTGCTAGAAAATGTTGCTAAGAAATGTTGCTAAGAAATGTTGCTAGAAAATGTTGCTAGAAAATGTTGCTAAGAAATGTTGCTAGAAAATGTTGCCAGAAAATGTTGCTAGAAAATGTTGCCAAGAAATGTTGCCAAGAAATGTTGCTGTTAAAAGTTGCCAGGAAATGTTGCTGCAAAGCGTTGCTAGAAAATGTTACTGGAAAGTGTAGCTTCAAAAGTTTGCTGGAAAGTTGCGGGCAAATGTTCCTAGAAACGCCTGCCCGATATTATTTTGCATAACGTTGCCGACTTTTCTTCGAAATGTTGCTTTGGGTCCTGTTTGCCCACCTTCTTAATCGTTAGCTGTTCGGTGGTAATTTCCTTTTTGTCTTCGACAACATCGAACAGCCTTACTGAAATTTTTATTTTTCTCTCTTTATTTTGATTTCCCTCTTTAACTATCAATTGATCGTATTTTATGTACGCAAAATTTCCTTTTGCACGTTCTTCTATAAGTTTTGGCTTTAATTCTTTTCGCTTTTCTAGTACTTCTTTCGGAAAATCTTCGGTGACGTATACCTCTTTTAAGTTCCTCTTTATTTTCAGTATCTCACTCTTTTTCCAGATGTTTGCAAAAACAATAAGAAAATGTTGCCAGAAAATGTTGCTAGAAAATGTTGCTAAGAAATGTTGCTAGAAAATGTTGCTAGAAAATGTTGCTAAGAAATGTTGCTAGAAAATGTTGCTAGAAAATGTTGCTAAGAAATGTTGCTAAGAAATGTTGCTAGAAAATGTTGCTAGAAAATGTTGCTAAGAAATGTTGCTAGAAAATGTTGCCAGAAAATGTTGCTAGAAAATGTTGCCAAGAAATGTTGCCAAGAAATGTTGCTGTTAAAAGTTGCCAGGAAATGTTGCTGCAAAGCGTTGCTAGAAAATGTTACTGGAAAGTGTAGCTTCAAAAGTTTGCTGGAAAGTTGCGGGCAAATGTTCCTAGAAACGCCTGCCCGATATTATTTTGCATAACGTTGCCGACTTTTCTTCGAAATGTTGCTTTGGGTCCTGTTTGCCCACCTTCTTAATCGTTAGCTGTTCGGTGGTAATTTCCTTTTTGTCTTCGACAACATCGAACAGCCTTACTGAAATTTTTATTTTTCTCTCTTTATTTTGATTTCCCTCTTTAACTATCAATTGATCGTATTTTATGTACGCAAAATTTCCTTTTGCACGTTCTTCTATAAGTTTTGGCTTTAATTCTTTTCGCTTTTCTAGTACTTCTTTCGGAAAATCTTCGGTGACGTATACCTCTTTTAAGTTCCTCTTTATTTTCAGTATCTCACTCTTTTTCCAGATGTTTGCAAAAACAATAAGAAAATGTTGCCAGAAAATGTTGCTAGAAAATGTTGCTAAGAAATGTTGCTAGAAAATGTTGCTAGAAAATGTTGCTAAGAAATGTTGCTAGAAAATGTTGCTAGAAAATGTTGCTAAGAAATGTTGCTAAGAAATGTTGCTAGAAAATGTTGCTAGAAAATGTTGCTAAGAAATGTTGCTAGAAAATGTTGCCAGAAAATGTTGCTAGAAAATGTTGCCAAGAAATGTTGCCAAGAAATGTTGCTGTTAAAAGTTGCCAGGAAATGTTGCTGCAAAGCGTTGCTAGAAAATGTTACTGGAAAGTGTAGCTTCAAAAGTTTGCTGGAAAGTTGCGGGCAAATGTTCCTAGAAACGCCTGCCCGATATTATTTTGCATAACGTTGCCGACTTTTCTTCGAAATGTTGCTTTGGGTCCTGTTTGCCCACCTTCTTAATCGTTAGCTGTTCGGTGGTAATTTCCTTTTTGTCTTCGACAACATCGAACAGCCTTACTGAAATTTTTATTTTTCTCTCTTTATTTTGATTTCCCTCTTTAACTATCAATTGATCGTATTTTATGTACGCAAAATTTCCTTTTGCACGTTCTTCTATAAGTTTTGGCTTTAATTCTTTTCGCTTTTCTAGTACTTCTTTCGGAAAATCTTCGGTGACGTATACCTCTTTTAAGTTCCTCTTTATTTTCAGTATCTCACTCTTTTTCCAGATGTTTGCAAAAACAATAAGAAAATGTTGCCAGAAAATGTTGCTAGAAAATGTTGCTAAGAAATGTTGCTAGAAAATGTTGCTAGAAAATGTTGCTAGAAAATGTTGCTAAGAAATGTTGCTAGAAAATGTTGCTAAGAAATGTTGCTAAGAAATGTTGCTAGAAAATGTTGCTAGAAAATGTTGCTAAGAAATGTTGCTAGAAAATGTTGCCAGAAAATGTTGCTAGAAAATGTTGCCAAGAAATGTTGCCAAGAAATGTTGCTGTTAAAAGTTGCCAGGAAATGTTGCTGCAAAGCGTTGCTAGAAAATGTTACTGGAAAGTGTAGCTTCAAAAGTTTGCTGGAAAGTTGCGGGCAAATGTTCCTAGAAACGCCTGCCCGATATTATTTTGCATAACGTTGCCGACTTTTCTTCGAAATGTTGCTTTGGGTCCTGTTTGCCCACCTTCTTAATCGTTAGCTGTTCGGTGGTAATTTCCTTTTTGTCTTCGACAACATCGAACAGCCTTACTGAAATTTTTATTTTTCTCTCTTTATTTTGATTTCCCTCTTTAACTATCAATTGATCGTATTTTATGTACGCAAAATTTCCTTTTGCACGTTCTTCTATAAGTTTTGGCTTTAATTCTTTTCGCTTTTCTAGTACTTCTTTCGGAAAATCTTCGGTGACGTATACCTCTTTTAAGTTCCTCTTTATTTTCAGTATCTCACTCTTTTTCCAGATGTTTGCAAAAACAATAAGAAAATGTTGCCAGAAAATGTTGCTAGAAAATGTTGCTAAGAAATGTTGCTAGAAAATGATGCTAGAAAATGTTGCTAGAAAATGTTGCTAAGAAATGTTGCTAGAAAATGTTGCTAGAAAATGTTGCTAAGAAATGTTGCTAAGAAATGTTGCTAGAAAATGTTGCTAGAAAATGTTGCTAAGAAATGTTGCTAGAAAATGTTGCCAGAAAATGTTGCTAGAAAATGTTGCCAAGAAATGTTGCCAAGAAATGTTGCTGTTAAAAGTTGCCAGGAAATGTTGCTGCAAAGCGTTGCTAGAAAATGTTACTGGAAAGTGTAGCTTCAAAAGTTTGCTGGAAAGTTGCGGGCAAATGTTCCTAGAAACGCCTGCCCGATATTATTTTGCATAACGTTGCCGACTTTTCTTCGAAATGTTGCTTTGGGTCCTGTTTGCCCACCTTCTTAATCGTTAGCTGTTCGGTGGTAATTTCCTTTTTGTCTTCGACAACATCGAACAGCCTTACTGAAATTTTTATTTTTCTCTCTTTATTTTGATTTCCCTCTTTAACTATCAATTGATCGTATTTTATGTACGCAAAATTTCCTTTTGCACGTTCTTCTATAAGTTTTGGCTTTAATTCTTTTCGCTTTTCTAGTACTTCTTTCGGAAAATCTTCGGTGACGTATACCTCTTTTAAGTTCCTCTTTATTTTCAGTATCTCACTCTTTTTCCAGATGTTTGCAAAAACAATAAGAAAATGTTGCCAGAAAATGTTGCTAGAAAATGTTGCTAAGAAATGTTGCTAGAAAATGTTGCTAGAAAATGTTGCTAAGAAATGTTGCTAGAAAATGTTGCTAGAAAATGTTGCTAAGAAATGTTGCTAAGAAATGTTGCTAGAAAATGTTGCTAGAAAATGTTGCTAAGAAATGTTGCTAGAAAATGTTGCCAGAAAATGTTGCTAGAAAATGTTGCCAAGAAATGTTGCCAAGAAATGTTGCTGTTAAAAGTTGCCAGGAAATGTTGCTGCAAAGCGTTGCTAGAAAATGTTACTGGAAAGTGTAGCTTCAAAAGTTTGCTGGAAAGTTGCGGGCAAATGTTCCTAGAAACGCCTGCCCGATATTATTTTGCATAACGTTGCCGACTTTTCTTCGAAATGTTGCTTTGGGTCCTGTTTGCCCACCTTCTTAATCGTTAGCTGTTCGGTGGTAATTTCCTTTTTGTCTTCGACAACATCGAACAGCCTTACTGAAATTTTTATTTTTCTCTCTTTATTTTGATTTCCCTCTTTAACTATCAATTGATCGTATTTTATGTACGCAAAATTTCCTTTTGCACGTTCTTCTATAAGTTTTGGCTTTAATTCTTTTCGCTTTTCTAGTACTTCTTTCGGAAAATCTTCGGTGACGTATACCTCTTTTAAGTTCCTCTTTATTTTCAGTATCTCACTCTTTTTCCAGATGTTTGCAAAAACAATAAGAAAATGTTGCCAGAAAATGTTGCTAGAAAATGTTGCTAAGAAATGTTGCTAGAAAATGATGCTAGAAAATGTTGCTAGAAAATGTTGCTAAGAAATGTTGCTAGAAAATGTTGCTAGAAAATGTTGCTAAGAAATGTTGCTAAGAAATGTTGCTAGAAAATGTTGCTAGAAAATGTTGCTAAGAAATGTTGCTAGAAAATGTTGCCAGAAAATGTTGCTAGAAAATGTTGCCAAGAAATGTTGCCAAGAAATGTTGCTGTTAAAAGTTGCCAGGAAATGTTGCTGCAAAGCGTTGCTAGAAAATGTTACTGGAAAGTGTAGCTTCAAAAGTTTGCTGGAAAGTTGCGGGCAAATGTTCCTAGAAACGCCTGCCCGATATTATTTTGCATAACGTTGCCGACTTTTCTTCGAAATGTTGCTTTGGGTCCTGTTTGCCCACCTTCTTAATCGTTAGCTGTTCGGTGGTAATTTCCTTTTTGTCTTCGACAACATCGAACAGCCTTACTGAAATTTTTATTTTTCTCTCTTTATTTTGATTTCCCTCTTTAACTATCAATTGATCGTATTTTATGTACGCAAAATTTCCTTTTGCACGTTCTTCTATAAGTTTTGGCTTTAATTCTTTTCGCTTTTCTAGTACTTCTTTCGGAAAATCTTCGGTGAAGTATACCTATTTTAAGTTCCTCTTTATTTTCAGTATCTCACTCTTTTTCCAGATGTTTGCAAAAACAATAAGAAAATGTTGCCAGAAAATGTTGCTAGAAAATGTTGCTAAGAAATGTTGCTAGAAAATGTTGCTAGAAAATGTTGCTAAGAAATGTTGCTAGAAAATGTTGCTAGAAAATGTTGCTAAGAAATGTTGCTAAGAAATGTTGCTAGAAAATGTTGCTAGAAAATGTTGCTAAGAAATGTTGCTAGAAAATGTTGCCAGAAAATGTTGCTAGAAAATGTTGCCAAGAAATGTTGCCAAGAAATGTTGCTGTTAAAAGTTGCCAGGAAATGTTGCTGCAAAGCGTTGCTAGAAAATGTTACTGGAAAGTGTAGCTTCAAAAGTTTGCTGGAAAGTTGCGGGCAAATGTTCCTAGAAACGCCTGCCCGATATTATTTTGCATAACGTTGCCGACTTTTCTTCGAAATGTTGCTTTGGGTCCTGTTTGCCCACCTTCTTAATCGTTAGCTGTTCGGTGGTAATTTCCTTTTTGTCTTCGACAACATCGAACAGCCTTACTGAAATTTTTATTTTTCTCTCTTTATTTTGATTTCCCTCTTTAACTATCAATTGATCGTATTTTATGTACGCAAAATTTCCTTTTGCACGTTCTTCTATAAGTTTTGGCTTTAATTCTTTTCGCTTTTCTAGTACTTCTTTCGGAAAATCTTCGGTGACGTATACCTCTTTTAAGTTCCTCTTTATTTTCAGTATCTCACTCTTTTTCCAGATGTTTGCAAAAACAATAAGAAAATGTTGCCAGAAAATGTTGCTAGAAAATGTTGCTAAGAAATGTTGCTAGAAAATGTTGCTAGAAAATGTTGCTAGAAAATGTTGCTAAGAAATGTTGCTAGAAAATGTTGCTAAGAAATGTTGCTAAGAAATGTTGCTAGAAAATGTTGCTAGAAAATGTTGCTAAGAAATGTTGCTAGAAAATGTTGCCAGAAAATGTTGCTAGAAAATGTTGCCAAGAAATGTTGCCAAGAAATGTTGCTGTTAAAAGTTGCCAGGAAATGTTGCTGCAAAGCGTTGCTAGAAAATGTTACTGGAAAGTGTAGCTTCAAAAGTTTGCTGGAAAGTTGCGGGCAAATGTTCCTAGAAACGCCTGCCCGATATTATTTTGCATAACGTTGCCGACTTTTCTTCGAAATGTTGCTTTGGGTCCTGTTTGCCCACCTTCTTAATCGTTAGCTGTTCGGTGGTAATTTCCTTTTTGTCTTCGACAACATCGAACAGCCTTACTGAAATTTTTATTTTTCTCTCTTTATTTTGATTTCCCTCTTTAACTATCAATTGATCGTATTTTATGTACGCAAAATTTCCTTTTGCACGTTCTTCTATAAGTTTTGGCTTTAATTCTTTTCGCTTTTCTAGTACTTCTTTCGGAAAATCTTCGGTGACGTATACCTCTTTTAAGTTCCTCTTTATTTTCAGTATCTCACTCTTTTTCCAGATGTTTGCAAAAACAATAAGAAAATGTTGCCAGAAAATGTTGCTAGAAAATGTTGCTAAGAAATGTTGCTAGAAAATGATGCTAGAAAATGTTGCTAGAAAATGTTGCTAAGAAATGTTGCTAGAAAATGTTGCTAGAAAATGTTGCTAAGAAATGTTGCTAAGAAATGTTGCTAGAAAATGTTGCTAGAAAATGTTGCTAAGAAATGTTGCTAGAAAATGTTGCCAGAAAATGTTGCTAGAAAATGTTGCCAAGAAATGTTGCCAAGAAATGTTGCTGTTAAAAGTTGCCAGGAAATGTTGCTGCAAAGCGTTGCTAGAAAATGTTACTGGAAAGTGTAGCTTCAAAAGTTTGCTGGAAAGTTGCGGGCAAATGTTCCTAGAAACGCCTGCCCGATATTATTTTGCATAACGTTGCCGACTTTTCTTCGAAATGTTGCTTTGGGTCCTGTTTGCCCACCTTCTTAATCGTTAGCTGTTCGGTGGTAATTTCCTTTTTGTCTTCGACAACATCGAACAGCCTTACTGAAATTTTTATTTTTCTCTCTTTATTTTGATTTCCCTCTTTAACTATCAATTGATCGTATTTTATGTACGCAAAATTTCCTTTTGCACGTTCTTCTATAAGTTTTGGCTTTAATTCTTTTCGCTTTTCTAGTACTTCTTTCGGAAAATCTTCGGTGACGTATACCTCTTTTAAGTTCCTCTTTATTTTCAGTATCTCACTCTTTTTCCAGATGTTTGCAAAAACAATAAGAAAATGTTGCCAGAAAATGTTGCTAGAAAATGTTGCTAAGAAATGTTGCTAGAAAATGATGCTAGAAAATGTTGCTAGAAAATGTTGCTAAGAAATGTTGCTAGAAAATGTTGCTAGAAAATGTTGCTAAGAAATGTTGCTAAGAAATGTTGCTAGAAAATGTTGCTAGAAAATGTTGCTAAGAAATGTTGCTAGAAAATGTTGCCAGAAAATGTTGCTAGAAAATGTTGCCAAGAAATGTTGCCAAGAAATGTTGCTGTTAAAAGTTGCCAGGAAATGTTGCTGCAAAGCGTTGCTAGAAAATGTTACTGGAAAGTGTAGCTTCAAAAGTTTGCTGGAAAGTTGCGGGCAAATGTTCCTAGAAACGCCTGCCCGATATTATTTTGCATAACGTTGCCGACTTTTCTTCGAAATGTTGCTTTGGGTCCTGTTTGCCCACCTTCTTAATCGTTAGCTGTTCGGTGGTAATTTCCTTTTTGTCTTCGACAACATCGAACAGCCTTACTGAAATTTTTATTTTTCTCTCTTTATTTTGATTTCCCTCTTTAACTATCAATTGATCGTATTTTATGTACGCAAAATTTCCTTTTGCACGTTCTTCTATAAGTTTTGGCTTTAATTCTTTTCGCTTTTCTAGTACTTCTTTCGGAAAATCTTCGGTGACGTATACCTCTTTTAAGTTCCTCTTTATTTTCAGTATCTCACTCTTTTTCCAGATGTTTGCAAAAACAATAAGAAAATGTTGCCAGAAAATGTTGCTAGAAAATGTTGCTAAGAAATGTTGCTAGAAAATGTTGCTAGAAAATGTTGCTAGAAAATGTTGCTAAGAAATGTTGCTAGAAAATGTTGCTAAGAAATGTTGCTAAGAAATGTTGCTAGAAAATGTTGCTAGAAAATGTTGCTAAGAAATGTTGCTAGAAAATGTTGCCAGAAAATGTTGCTAGAAAATGTTGCCAAGAAATGTTGCCAAGAAATGTTGCTGTTAAAAGTTGCCAGGAAATGTTGCTGCAAAGCGTTGCTAGAAAATGTTACTGGAAAGTGTAGCTTCAAAAGTTTGCTGGAAAGTTGCGGGCAAATGTTCCTAGAAACGCCTGCCCGATATTATTTTGCATAACGTTGCCGACTTTTCTTCGAAATGTTGCTTTGGGTCCTGTTTGCCCACCTTCTTAATCGTTAGCTGTTCGGTGGTAATTTCCTTTTTGTCTTCGACAACATCGAACAGCCTTACTGAAATTTTTATTTTTCTCTCTTTATTTTGATTTCCCTCTTTAACTATCAATTGATCGTATTTTATGTACGCAAAATTTCCTTTTGCACGTTCTTCTATAAGTTTTGGCTTTAATTCTTTTCGCTTTTCTAGTACTTCTTTCGGAAAATCTTCGGTGACGTATACCTCTTTTAAGTTCCTCTTTATTTTCAGTATCTCACTCTTTTTCCAGATGTTTGCAAAAACAATAAGAAAATGTTGCCAGAAAATGTTGCTAGAAAATGTTGCTAAGAAATGTTGCTAGAAAATGATGCTAGAAAATGTTGCTAGAAAATGTTGCTAAGAAATGTTGCTAGAAAATGTTGCTAGAAAATGTTGCTAAGAAATGTTGCTAAGAAATGTTGCTAGAAAATGTTGCTAGAAAATGTTGCTAAGAAATGTTGCTAGAAAATGTTGCCAGAAAATGTTGCTAGAAAATGTTGCCAAGAAATGTTGCCAAGAAATGTTGCTGTTAAAAGTTGCCAGGAAATGTTGCTGCAAAGCGTTGCTAGAAAATGTTACTGGAAAGTGTAGCTTCAAAAGTTTGCTGGAAAGTTGCGGGCAAATGTTCCTAGAAACGCCTGCCCGATATTATTTTGCATAACGTTGCCGACTTTTCTTCGAAATGTTGCTTTGGGTCCTGTTTGCCCACCTTCTTAATCGTTAGCTGTTCGGTGGTAATTTCCTTTTTGTCTTCGACAACATCGAACAGCCTTACTGAAATTTTTATTTTTCTCTCTTTATTTTGATTTCCCTCTTTAACTATCAATTGATCGTATTTTATGTACGCAAAATTTCCTTTTGCACGTTCTTCTATAAGTTTTGGCTTTAATTCTTTTCGCTTTTCTAGTACTTCTTTCGGAAAATCTTCGGTGACGTATACCTCTTTTAAGTTCCTCTTTATTTTCAGTATCTCACTCTTTTTCCAGATGTTTGCAAAAACAATAAGAAAATGTTGCCAGAAAATGTTGCTAGAAAATGTTGCTAAGAAATGTTGCTAGAAAATGATGCTAGAAAATGTTGCTAGAAAATGTTGCTAAGAAATGTTGCTAGAAAATGTTGCTAGAAAATGTTGCTAAGAAATGTTGCTAAGAAATGTTGCTAGAAAATGTTGCTAGAAAATGTTGCTAAGAAATGTTGCTAGAAAATGTTGCCAGAAAATGTTGCTAGAAAATGTTGCCAAGAAATGTTGCCAAGAAATGTTGCTGTTAAAAGTTGCCAGGAAATGTTGCTGCAAAGCGTTGCTAGAAAATGTTACTGGAAAGTGTAGCTTCAAAAGTTTGCTGGAAAGTTGCGGGCAAATGTTCCTAGAAACGCCTGCCCGATATTATTTTGCATAACGTTGCCGACTTTTCTTCGAAATGTTGCTTTGGGTCCTGTTTGCCCACCTTCTTAATCGTTAGCTGTTCGGTGGTAATTTCCTTTTTGTCTTCGACAACATCGAACAGCCTTACTGAAATTTTTATTTTTCTCTCTTTATTTTGATTTCCCTCTTTAACTATCAATTGATCGTATTTTATGTACGCAAAATTTCCTTTTGCACGTTCTTCTATAAGTTTTGGCTTTAATTCTTTTCGCTTTTCTAGTACTTCTTTCGGAAAATCTTCGGTGACGTATACCTCTTTTAAGTTCCTCTTTATTTTCAGTATCTCACTCTTTTTCCAGATGTTTGCAAAAACAATAAGAAAATGTTGCCAGAAAATGTTGCTAGAAAATGTTGCTAAGAAATGTTGCTAGAAAATGTTGCTAGAAAATGTTGCTAGAAAATGTTGCTAAGAAATGTTGCTAGAAAATGTTGCTAGAAAATGTTGCTAAGAAATGTTGCTAAGAAATGTTGCTAGAAAATGTTGCTAGAAAATGTTGCTAAGAAATGTTGCTAGAAAATGTTGCCAGAAAATGTTGCTAGAAAATGTTGCCAAGAAATGTTGCCAAGAAATGTTGCTGTTAAAAGTTGCCAGGAAATGTTGCTGCAAAGCGTTGCTAGAAAATGTTACTGGAAAGTGTAGCTTCAAAAGTTTGCTGGAAAGTTGCGGGCAAATGTTCCTAGAAACGCCTGCCCGATATTATTTTGCATAACGTTGCCGACTTTTCTTCGAAATGTTGCTTTGGGTCCTGTTTGCCCACCTTCTTAATCGTTAGCTGTTCGGTGGTAATTTCCTTTTTGTCTTCGACAACATCGAACAGCCTTACTGAAATTTTTATTTTTCTCTCTTTATTTTGATTTCCCTCTTTAACTATCAATTGATCGTATTTTATGTACGCAAAATTTCCTTTTGCACGTTCTTCTATAAGTTTTGGCTTTAATTCTTTTCGCTTTTCTAGTACTTCTTTCGGAAAATCTTCGGTGACGTATACCTCTTTTAAGTTCCTCTTTATTTTCAGTATCTCACTCTTTTTCCAGATGTTTGCAAAAACAATAAGAAAATGTTGCCAGAAAATGTTGCTAGAAAATGTTGCTAAGAAATGTTGCTAGAAAATGATGCTAGAAAATGTTGCTAGAAAATGTTGCTAAGAAATGTTGCTAGAAAATGTTGCTAGAAAATGTTGCTAAGAAATGTTGCTAAGAAATGTTGCTAGAAAATGTTGCTAGAAAATGTTGCTAAGAAATGTTGCTAGAAAATGTTGCCAGAAAATGTTGCTAGAAAATGTTGCCAAGAAATGTTGCCAAGAAATGTTGCTGTTAAAAGTTGCCAGGAAATGTTGCTGCAAAGCGTTGCTAGAAAATGTTACTGGAAAGTGTAGCTTCAAAAGTTTGCTGGAAAGTTGCGGGCAAATGTTCCTAGAAACGCCTGCCCGATATTATTTTGCATAACGTTGCCGACTTTTCTTCGAAATGTTGCTTTGGGTCCTGTTTGCCCACCTTCTTAATCGTTAGCTGTTCGGTGGTAATTTCCTTTTTGTCTTCGACAACATCGAACAGCCTTACTGAAATTTTTATTTTTCTCTCTTTATTTTGATTTCCCTCTTTAACTATCAATTGATCGTATTTTATGTACGCAAAATTTCCTTTTGCACGTTCTTCTATAAGTTTTGGCTTTAATTCTTTTCGCTTTTCTAGTACTTCTTTTGGAAAATCTTCGGTGACGTATACCTCTTTTAAGTTCCTCTTTATTTTCAGTATCTCACTCTTTTTCCAGATGTTTGCAAAAACAATAAGAAAATGTTGCCAGAAAATGTTGCTAGAAAATGTTGCTAAGAAATGTTGCTAGAAAATGTTGCTAGAAAATGTTGCTAAGAAATGTTGCTAGAAAATGTTGCTAGAAAATGTTGCTAAGAAATGTTGCTAAGAAATGTTGCTAGAAAATGTTGCTAGAAAATGTTGCTAAGAAATGTTGCTAGAAAATGTTGCCAGAAAATGTTGCTAGAAAATGTTGCCAAGAAATGTTGCCAAGAAATGTTGCTGTTAAAAGTTGCCAGGAAATGTTGCTGCAAAGCGTTGCTAGAAAATGTTACTGGAAAGTGTAGCTTCAAAAGTTTGCTGGAAAGTTGCGGGCAAATGTTCCTAGAAACGCCTGCCCGATATTATTTTGCATAACGTTGCCGACTTTTCTTCGAAATGTTGCTTTGGGTCCTGTTTGCCCACCTTCTTAATCGTTAGCTGTTCGGTGGTAATTTCCTTTTTGTCTTCGACAACATCGAACAGCCTTACTGAAATTTTTATTTTTCTCTCTTTATTTTGATTTCCCTCTTTAACTATCAATTGATCGTATTTTATGTACGCAAAATTTCCTTTTGCACGTTCTTCTATAAGTTTTGGCTTTAATTCTTTTCGCTTTTCTAGTACTTCTTTCGGAAAATCTTCGGTGACGTATACCTCTTTTAAGTTCCTCTTTATTTTCAGTATCTCACTCTTTTTCCAGATGTTTGCAAAAACAATAAGAAAATGTTGCCAGAAAATGTTGCTAGAACATGTTGCTAAGAAATGTTGCTAGAAAATGTTGCTAGAAAATGTTGCTAGAAAATGTTGCTAAGAAATGTTGCTAGAAAATGTTGCTAAGAAATGTTGCTAAGAAATGTTGCTAGAAAATGTTGCTAGAAAATGTTGCTAAGAAATGTTGCTAGAAAATGTTGCCAGAAAATGTTGCTAGAAAATGTTGCCAAGAAATGTTGCCAAGAAATGTTGCTGTTAAAAGTTGCCAGGAAATGTTGCTGCAAAGCGTTGCTAGAAAATGTTACTGGAAAGTGTAGCTTCAAAAGTTTGCTGGAAAGTTGCGGGCAAATGTTCCTAGAAACGCCTGCCCGATATTATTTTGCATAACGTTGCCGACTTTTCTTCGAAATGTTGCTTTGGGTCCTGTTTGCCCACCTTCTTAATCGTTAGCTGTTCGGTGGTAATTTCCTTTTTGTCTTCGACAACATCGAACAGCCTTACTGAAATTTTTATTTTTCTCTCTTTATTTTGATTTCCCTCTTTAACTATCAATTGATCGTATTTTATGTACGCAAAATTTCCTTTTGCACGTTCTTCTATAAGTTTTGGCTTTAATTCTTTTCGCTTTTCTAGTACTTCTTTCGGAAAATCTTCGGTGACGTATACCTCTTTTAAGTTCCTCTTTATTTTCAGTATCTCACTCTTTTTCCAGATGTTTGCAAAAACAATAAGAAAATGTTGCCAGAAAATGTTGCTAGAAAATGTTGCTAAGAAATGTTGCTAGAAAATGATGCTAGAAAATGTTGCTAGAAAATGTTGCTAAGAAATGTTGCTAGAAAATGTTGCTAGAAAATGTTGCTAAGAAATGTTGCTAAGAAATGTTGCTAGAAAATGTTGCTAGAAAATGTTGCTAAGAAATGTTGCTAGAAAATGTTGCCAGAAAATGTTGCTAGAAAATGTTGCCAAGAAATGTTGCCAAGAAATGTTGCTGTTAAAAGTTGCCAGGAAATGTTGCTGCAAAGCGTTGCTAGAAAATGTTACTGGAAAGTGTAGCTTCAAAAGTTTGCTGGAAAGTTGCGGGCAAATGTTCCTAGAAACGCCTGCCCGATATTATTTTGCATAACGTTGCCGACTTTTCTTCGAAATGTTGCTTTGGGTCCTGTTTGCCCACCTTCTTAATCGTTAGCTGTTCGGTGGTAATTTCCTTTTTGTCTTCGACAACATCGAACAGCCTTACTGAAATTTTTATTTTTCTCTCTTTATTTTGATTTCCCTCTTTAACTATCAATTGATCGTATTTTATGTACGCAAAATTTCCTTTTGCACGTTCTTCTATAAGTTTTGGCTTTAATTCTTTTCGCTTTTCTAGTACTTCTTTCGGAAAATCTTCGGTGACGTATACCTCTTTTAAGTTCCTCTTTATTTTCAGTATCTCACTCTTTTTCCAGATGTTTGCAAAAACAATAAGAAAATGTTGCCAGAAAATGTTGCTAGAAAATGTTGCTAAGAAATGTTGCTAGAAAATGATGCTAGAAAATGTTGCTAGAAAATGTTGCTAAGAAATGTTGCTAGAAAATGTTGCTAGAAAATGTTGCTAAGAAATGTTGCTAAGAAATGTTGCTAGAAAATGTTGCTAGAAAATGTTGCTAAGAAATGTTGCTAGAAAATGTTGCCAGAAAATGTTGCTAGAAAATGTTGCCAAGAAATGTTGCCAAGAAATGTTGCTGTTAAAAGTTGCCAGGAAATGTTGCTGCAAAGCGTTGCTAGAAAATGTTACTGGAAAGTGTAGCTTCAAAAGTTTGCTGGAAAGTTGCGGGCAAATGTTCCTAGAAACGCCTGCCCGATATTATTTTGCATAACGTTGCCGACTTTTCTTCGAAATGTTGCTTTGGGTCCTGTTTGCCCACCTTCTTAATCGTTAGCTGTTCGGTGGTAATTTCCTTTTTGTCTTCGACAACATCGAACAGCCTTACTGAAATTTTTATTTTTCTCTCTTTATTTTGATTTCCCTCTTTAACTATCAATTGATCGTATTTTATGTACGCAAAATTTCCTTTTGCACGTTCTTCTATAAGTTTTGGCTTTAATTCTTTTCGCTTTTCTAGTACTTCTTTCGGAAAATCTTCGGTGACGTATACCTCTTTTAAGTTCCTCTTTATTTTCAGTATCTCACTCTTTTTCCAGATGTTTGCAAAAACAATAAGAAAATGTTGCCAGAAAATGTTGCTAGAAAATGTTGCTAAGAAATGTTGCTAGAAAATGTTGCTAGAAAATGTTGCTAAGAAATGTTGCTAGAAAATGTTGCTAGAAAATGTTGCTAAGAAATGTTGCTAAGAAATGTTGCTAGAAAATGTTGCTAGAAAATGTTGCTAAGAAATGTTGCTAGAAAATGTTGCCAGAAAATGTTGCTAGAAAATGTTGCCAAGAAATGTTGCCAAGAAATGTTGCTGTTAAAAGTTGCCAGGAAATGTTGCTGCAAAGCGTTGCTAGAAAATGTTACTGGAAAGTGTAGCTTCAAAAGTTTGCTGGAAAGTTGCGGGCAAATGTTCCTAGAAACGCCTGCCCGATATTATTTTGCATAACGTTGCCGACTTTTCTTCGAAATGTTGCTTTGGGTCCTGTTTGCCCACCTTCTTAATCGTTAGCTGTTCGGTGGTAATTTCCTTTTTGTCTTCGACAACATCGAACAGCCTTACTGAAATTTTTATTTTTCTCTCTTTATTTTGATTTCCCTCTTTAACTATCAATTGATCGTATTTTATGTACGCAAAATTTCCTTTTGCACGTTCTTCTATAAGTTTTGGCTTTAATTCTTTTCGCTTTTCTAGTACTTCTTTCGGAAAATCTTCGGTGACGTATACCTCTTTTAAGTTCCTCTTTATTTTCAGTATCTCACTCTTTTTCCAGATGTTTGCAAAAACAATAAGAAAATGTTGCCAGAAAATGTTGCTAGAAAATGTTGCTAAGAAATGTTGCTAGAAAATGTTGCTAGAAAATGTTGCTAGAAAATGTTGCTAAGAAATGTTGCTAGAAAATGTTGCTAAGAAATGTTGCTAAGAAATGTTGCTAGAAAATGTTGCTAGAAAATGTTGCTAAGAAATGTTGCTAGAAAATGTTGCCAGAAAATGTTGCTAGAAAATGTTGCCAAGAAATGTTGCCAAGAAATGTTGCTGTTAAAAGTTGCCAGGAAATGTTGCTGCAAAGCGTTGCTAGAAAATGTTACTGGAAAGTGTAGCTTCAAAAGTTTGCTGGAAAGTTGCGGGCAAATGTTCCTAGAAACGCCTGCCCGATATTATTTTGCATAACGTTGCCGACTTTTCTTCGAAATGTTGCTTTGGGTCCTGTTTGCCCACCTTCTTAATCGTTAGCTGTTCGGTGGTAATTTCCTTTTTGTCTTCGACAACATCGAACAGCCTTACTGAAATTTTTATTTTTCTCTCTTTATTTTGATTTCCCTCTTTAACTATCAATTGATCGTATTTTATGTACGCAAAATTTCCTTTTGCACGTTCTTCTATAAGTTTTGGCTTTAATTCTTTTCGCTTTTCTAGTACTTCTTTCGGAAAATCTTCGGTGACGTATACCTCTTTTAAGTTCCTCTTTATTTTCAGTATCTCACTCTTTTTCCAGATGTTTGCAAAAACAATAAGAAAATGTTGCCAGAAAATGTTGCTAGAAAATGTTGCTAAGAAATGTTGCTAGAAAATGATGCTAGAAAATGTTGCTAGAAAATGTTGCTAAGAAATGTTG